>LPNX010199490.1:397823-464932 GCA_001517045.1 Pseudotsuga menziesii | reverse complement strand
ATATATATATATATAATTTGGCGAATCTTTCATTTTATTATATAATTTTGTAAAATCTTGGCTAATCTTTCATTAAGTTATAAGATATTGTAAATTCTTGAATAAATCTTTCACTAAGTCATAAGATATTGTAAAATCTTGGTGAATATTTAACTTCATTATTAAAAATTGTAAAAATCGGTGAATCTTTCATTGATTTATAAAATATTGTAAAAATAGAGGAACGACAACATTAGTCAAATAACATGAATCACATCATCAACAACAGAACATGTAGACTCACGAGTCACAACTGGAATGTGTCAGAGAAACACAACTGCGGTGACTAGATTCAAGGAAAATGGGGACTCCACTTGTTATCTCGTCCCTTAATGGTCCATCGGACATGTGGGGACCTGAATCTTAACAAACTAATAAACTGATTGAATCAGAAATTATGCTTGATCTTGGCCTCCACTAGCCAATTGTGGTCATCAAGTCTAATACAATTATGCATTGTAATTATGCCAATTGATTATTGCATTACATGAATGTTGGTCTCATGCCAATAGGTATCCTACGATAAATGCATAGGAACCTAGTGCATAGACCATTTTCTCTCCGCTTAGCTATGTAGAGCTCATTTATTTTTTGAATAACGATAAGTATTTACAAAGAAATTATACAATCAGCATAAAAGAATCGAAAAAGTGAAGACAATTACTTCATGCAACTAAAAGGTAATAAAAACATTTTTTTAGCAAACCTTGAATCAATGGAAATTGACTAAAACCAATTTTGATTCGAGCTACAACAAATGCTTAAATCAAGCATCAAATGAGAACTAGAAGCATTCAAGGGACTATAACAATATTTAACCAAAATACACACAAACTTCAAAAATCGACAAAATGCTTCTAACAAAAGCAATAAACAAACCATAAAAATTGTCAAGATATTCGTGCTAAACAGCAATATGGTTTCATGTACTTGAATGACCCCATTCTTGCTTAGCGAAAGTGTTGTCAAATTGTGTCATTCTCCAAGATACTAGTTAATAGTCACTTTACAATTTTTTAATTCAACCTAAGTAAAACCCTCGTTAGAATTTCAAATCCTGAATTGTGCGTTGTGGTGGCTGGAAGGCTAAGCGCTCCATGGTGGTAAACATTGTTCAAATGCTATGTTAAAAACATATATTTATGCCATATTCTCATGATTGAGAGATTTGTAGTGATCATTCTCCTCAAGGTTAAACAAATACCAAATACCATAGCTAGCAAATGAAATCCCGAGCCTATATTCAAGTTTTAAACATCGAGATCCATATCATTGCTAAAAAAAATGTCAAGGTGATTGTTGTCAAAGCATTAAGTGTCTGAGATAGAGCACATAAGTGTTAAAAGTGTTTACATTTTGAACGATTCAAGATGAAGGAAAGTTTCGAATGAACCTGATTAAAAGAAAAGGCTTCCACGGATTTTGTGCTATAATTGGAAAGCATCTCTGAGAATGCATTTTTTATATTTTTATAAGTTTGATGTAGGCTACCAAGTTGGAATTGGATTTTATTAATTTTCATAAGTTCTCCGGAGATTTTGGAATGAAACTGCAAAAATACTAGAATCTAGGAAAAATCGATCTACAGTATTTGATATTGTGAATTTGAAGATCTTGGTTGCTGATTTATAATATGTTAAACTCTAGTTTGGAAATCTCTTGAAATCACAAGTCAACTTCCACTTCATTGCGAAGATTTGATTACCATCGTTGACCTTTTGATAGGTCACGGTTTCCTGCGGGGATTTGTAACAAAATATTGCCTTTAACACCATGTGAAGTGACCATATCTTGAAGTACTGAACATATGTGTATTGATATCGAAAGGTGTAGTTCAAACCAGAATGTTTGTGACAAGACTTTGAAATTGGATTTCTATGTCTGAGTTTATAAAGGAACCAAGAAGATGAGTGTGCATGAACAAGTCGATCTTCAGTGATTTTGTAGATGCATGGGTTTGTTCTTGAATGTTGGAATCATTGTTTTTCATGGAACTTGAATTTGACTATGATTTTAGCTTGATATTAAAAACAAGTCAATCGATGGTGAGAGGTTTCCAGTGAAAGCGGGAAATTGTAGGTATAGAAAATGAAATTGTGTTAAGTAACAACAGTCTTCAGAATCTGCATATTGGAGTAACGTGTGGAATAATATATGAAAGTGCCAGAAAGTGCATCTTGGAGAATAACATTTCGGTTGTTTTTGAAGAATGATTTCAGTCACCTAAAAAAAGAAGAGTAAGAGTGGAAGGAATGATCCCTCCTTTATTTTATCTTCCTTGTCGCAATATTCTATAATATAAGGGAAAACCCCTAAAGGCATTGATTTATTGAAGAAATATTTTTGGTTGGAAGTAATCCAAAGAAACCTAAATATAAAATATTTTGAGAAGCTCTATTCTTAAGGCTCTGGTAATTGGTATGAGTACAACAACAACAATTGAAAATAACTTACACATAATCATACAAGTAAAAGAAGAGCATGTAATTTCCATAACTTTACATATGTTGTATATCATTTGCATAATAATCATAATAATAATATCTAATTTAAGGTCACAACCTAACCAAATCCAAGTTGACCTATAAAAACCCCTTGTTTGTGGGATAAGGGACCCCCTTTGTGCATCATTTGACTACTTAGTCTAAGAGGGTGTACATTCCCCACAAAATCTCATCTTACCTTTGCATTCTCACAACTTGGAGAGACTGAAAAAATATATTGGGTAAGAAGAAATCTCAAAGAAACCTAGATGTAAAATTTCTTAAGAATCACTAATATTAAGGCTCTACTACCATTTTCTTTGAACATAACAGCAACAATTAAATTAATCTACATAAAATCCATAAGTAAATACAAGTACAAAATTGCCAAAGTTCCAAATTGCAAAGTCTGTGATGCAAGATACCCCTCTATCTTTGGATACACCTTAAGAGACTTCAACATAATTGGAAGACTGATTACAAGAGACTTCAACATAATTGGAGGACCGGTTACAGGAGGCCTTGTCTTAAAGGATTCGTTGTCACAATTGATTGATTTTGTTGCTCTTTAGAGTTTGAGGGATTCCACACTGTCATCACATATATAGTAGCCAGGCTACCATATTCTATTTTTCAGACACGGTACTTTTTTTCAGCCAAATCTCTTACATATGAGATGCTGAGATGAGCATTTTTTATGGATCATGATTATATTTGTGGACTATTGAACTCTCCCATGTCAGGACTAAGTCTCAGGAAACTCAGATTTGAGGACCGATGTAGCCATTTATGTTATTTCAGAGCAGTAGTGGATGCCCAGTGTTATATCAGTACTTTCTCATTGGATAGATGGTTTCTCAGATGGATTATATTGCATGGATATGACTCCGCTATTATGTTATGGTTATTATTGCTCTTATACTGATTCTTGTGACATGTATTGACTTGTGGTATCATGATCTGGCGGTCATAATTATATGGACTTGGTTGTATCTTATACTATGTATTGATGTCCTTACTCTGACTTTGAAGTTCTTGATCTATACTCATTGGTTTTTCCCTCCTTAGAGAGAATAGAGGTAGTCATTCACACCATTGTTTTGGATTGCTAGTGTTGGCTCCATCATTTCATTGTCTTCACCCATCCATTACCTTCCAGTTTAATTTTCAACCCGACTGACTTCTTAACTTGTGGCATGGAGGACCTTTTTTTTTCCCCGCTAGAACCTTTGTTGGACAAACCTCCCTGTTTATATTGTGCCTCGGCTCTGAGTTGGTGACAAAGCTTGCCTTTGGTAAGTTGGATAGTATGCCTAAATAATTTTGGTCAGTTGTCCTGATGTTTGGCACTGTGCAGAATTCCCCCTAGTCACTTGAGATGTTGTTGGCTAAAACTGAAAGCTCATGTACTACTTGTATTGAAATATTGAATATGCGTCCATGGAAAATGAAAATGTAAAACTGTGTTTCTTAACATATGTAAAAAGGGAAAGAGCAATGAAGTGCTAAAATACTCCTTTAAGAGTATAAGAAAAGGTCTAAAAGAGAAATGGTTAAAAATATGCTATATCAAAAATCGCTGACCTTATTAAAAATAAATATGTCCCGGATGAAAGCTGCGATTAGTTGTGCTTTTAAGCACTGGTGAAGTCCCAAAAGGGTCATATAGGCCAAAAAGGCCATGCAATAAAATGTGATCCTAATGAATTTGGATCAAGGTTAGTGTAGACATTATGCCTAAGTTGAATATGCACTCTCTAAACAACTCACCCATCTGTGAGGCACTGCCATTCCTTGTGTTGTTGTTTGTCCAGCATTGGTTATAGTGAGTTTTCCCTTTCCTTGTCCAAAGTGTCATGATGTTGAGTCCAAGTCATCCTTTGCCTTAGCCTTGTCATTTCCACCCTTCACCCTTCACTAGCAAAATGACTACAGCTATGAAGTGAGTATAGTCTTGAAAGTCTAAGTTTGAGTAATAATAAATAAAGCCTTATATATGTTATTGTTGATGTACCGCCAGTGAAATGAGTGCTACTTGTTGATTTTGTTAATTGAATGAGTTGTATAGCATGGTTTAACCTTTTAACACTTGCAGCAGATGGATGTATTCTGAGTTATTATTGGCGTCTGATTATTCACAGATGGTTGTATTGTTTATTGGATATGATTGATGATCAGGTAGAGACCTATGAGGGGTATGAGTATACACCTTAGATGGATTGGGACTCTCTGAGTCCAGTGAGACAGGTTTTTTCCAGTTTTGAGCACTTACAGATGTGATCAGGCTCACTCTGCCTTTTTGATGCAGTTTTTCTTCACAGATTGATATTTTTTAGTAGGGAGATGTTTCAGTTGGATCTCCTAGGGCGTTGTAAGGGCATAGCTGGGTGCAACCACTTGTTTGTTCCATTCTACCCCCATCCCAGAGAGTCCGGTGGGCTCAGTCTGACAACGCAGGCACCCTAGGAGACTGTTTTGGCAGGATCACATTTCCCGAGGCAGATTAAAAAATGATTAAATGGCTATTGAAGAAATTGATTTGGGCTACTGAGGCAAGGAAATTACATTGGATGAGTCATGATGATGAGAGTGATGACCTCCACACCTTCTCCAGCAGTTGCGGCTCCTATTTGGGCCCACACCTATTTTTTTGGGCATTTTTTATTATTTTCTGGAGCTCTTTTTGGAGGCTCACGATTTCCTCAACGAGGCACAAAAGTCAAAGAATTGAATTCTTATATTATTTATTGTGCCATGGGGACACCCAAAGGGATTTAGTCAAACACTCCTTGGACCCACCATGTGCTTTTATTTATTTCTTGTTGAGTGGGTTACCTTTATTTGGGTGGTTTAGTCCACTTTGGTAAATTATGGTTATATTGATCCATGTGTTGTATGTTGAGCTCATCTCAACCATTGATTAGAACATTTCATATTTTAATCTTAGCCACTCATTTTGAAAGTGGTTAGGATTTGGTTATGATTGAGGTTATCCCATTTCTATTTAAAGGAGAGAGGTTCTCATTTGTAGGGGGTCTTTGGCTCTTGGATCTGAATAATAGAAAGACTTTTTCTGGATCTGCTTTGCATTTGATGTGCTCAAATGGTGATTAGTTTGTCTTCAGCTTCCTAGCATTGTGGAAATTCTCGTGAGATCTATATTTTTCGTGGCTATCATTGTTTTGTCTACAAGAGGGCGTTTTGGCTGGAGCGTTTTTGTAGGGGGCCTCAACTCGCTCGGTTCTCTTCGTTTTGGATCAGGGGGTTTTCATTAGTTTCATTGTGATCTATGATTACTTCATTTTACTGTCTTATACCATTCAGTTTCTTTATTTTGTATGTGCAAATCTGATATGGTTGATGTTTGCTCATGCAGGGTAGGGGGCGCTTTGGTGGCTTGGAGCTTGCATACGCCATAGAAATCACCGGGATCTTCCAGAATTGATTGGGATAGCAAAGATCGTCACTGTTACAGACTTCTACAAGCTTTTCCAGGTAAGATCCAACAGGTAAGCTCTTCTTTCTCATATCTTATCCCATTGTACCTTAAGGTTTGCTGAGATTCCGCAGTGAGGATTCATGGCATCTGATGGAGAATTTGGGGTCAGAAAGTTTATTGTCGACGTTTCGAACCAAGCATGGCTCATCTTCAGGCCAAAGGGATGCCTGAAGATTGTTTTTCTTTCATTGGTGCATTAATACAGAAACCGTCACTTTGAGAGGTGATGTAATGTATAAGCCGACTAGGTTTGAAGGTCAATTTAGGGTTTAATAAATTGCTTATTATTATTATTTTTTTATTTTATAATTTCAAAGTTCTATTATCATTTTTATTATTTTGATTGATTAAAAACAGTACCTAGGGTTGTAATGTAGCTTATAAAGTAGTTTATTAGTTCAATTTAAATTTATTTAAATTTAATGTAAAATAATTAAAATTCAAGATTTTTAAGGTTTTATTAATGTAAATAATTTAATTGTAAAACTTTATCACCAACTTTATTCTTTTAATTAATTATTTTTTCTTTTTTCAATATAATTCATTAATACTTGGTAAACTTTTAATTTTGTTTTAGTTTTTTATTTTTATATAATTAGTAATAGTTTTTAATTATAATTAAATTTAAATAATTCATTAATACTTAGCCAATTTTTATATAAATAGTAATAGTTTGTAATTATAATCAAAATAATTTATTAATACTAGGCAAACTTTAATTTTGTTTTAGTTTCAATTTCATTATGATTCTTATAATTAGAAAAAGTTTTTAATTATAATTAATTTTTAATTATTATCAAAATTATCTTAGTTCGGCATTTTTTAGAATTAAGTTTATTTTAGGTTTTAATTGTTAGGTTTTTTAATTTTAATTTGTATTTAGATTAGTTAGGTTCGGTAACCAAGATCAGCTAATGGATAGGTCGTCATCCATGTTTAGGCACTTAGGGTTTGTTACTATCTCAATTGCTTCTCTAATTCTTCTCCTTGACCAGTTGTCCACTTGCGCTAACACCTGCATATCCTCGACTTTAATTGGGTGTTTTGTGTTATGCGAGTGTTCCGCTAAGGCTGACTTGTGGGTTCTATTGAGACGGATATATGCACAGTGTTCTTTAACCCTGGTTCGGATGGACCGTCTCGTTTTACCTATGTAGGCTTTCCCACATTCACAAGGAATGAGGTAAACCCCCTTTTTAAGACACGGGTCAACACGATCTTTAATTGACCTAAGAAGTTTTTTGATGTTATTAGGTGGGGAGAAAACCGAGTCAATGTTCTTCTTTTTCAAGTGTTTGGCTATTTTGTCTGTGGTCCCTTGTATGTAAGGGAGAAATGCCTTATGATCCCCCACTTTCCTCTCTTTGGATGCATCCTTAGGTTTGTCTTCGTGGGTTTTGGTAGCTCTTTCAAGGGTTTTGTTGATTTGAGCTAGGTTGTAACCATTGCTAAGAAAAACATTGCGTAGATGCTCTCGCTCGGAGTCTAGGTGATCATTATCGGAGACCCTTAGGTCTCTAGTGAATAGAGTGTTGAGAACCCCCATCTTCTAGTTCGGGTGGTGATGTGAGAGGGCGTGAAGGTATTGTTCTGTGTGGGTTTTCTTCTTATAGACCTTGTGGGCTATGCCTCCGTCCTGTTTCCTGATAACTAGTGTATCAAGGAAGGGAAGCGCATTGTTCTCTTCAAACTCTTTTGTGAATTTGATGGAATCTGTTTGGCTATTCAAATGATCAACAAATTTGTCTAATTCTTCCTTCCCGTGGGCCCATATTAAGAAGGTATCATCCACAAATCTCGACCACCATTCAAGTTTTGGATTAGCAGAGTTCAAGGATTTTTGCTCAAAGTTTTCCATGAAGAGGTTGGCTATAATGGGAGAGAGGGGGGAACCCATCACCACTCCACAAGTTTGTTAATAAAGATCACCCATAAAGCTTAAAAAGGTGGAATTGAGACAAAGGCCTACAAGTTGTGAGGTTTCGGGATCAGTCAAATCCTCTATAACATTGATGGCTTCTTTGATGGGGATCATGGTGAAGAGGGATACTACATCCAAGTTCAATAAAATATCATTCTCTTCCATGTGTCTGTGCTTTATTTTCTCAATCAAGTAAGATGAGTCCTTTCTGAACAAGCTTGTATTTCCTACTAAGGGTTTCAATTTGTCTGCGAGGAATTTTGCGAGTCTATAGGTTGGTGAGCCTATAGTGCCTACAATGGGTCGGAGGGGAACTCCAGGCTTATGGATCTTGGGAAGTCCATATATCCTTGGAACCAAGGGGTCAGAGATAATGAGTTTTCTCTTGATATCATTATCCAAGGAGGATTTCTTAATGGCTTCGGTAACTTCCTTTATGATCCGATTCAAGGGGTTCTTGTTAAGTTTCTTGTAACAACCACTAGAATCCAAGTGCGATCTCATCTTAGCAATATAGTCTTCCTTGTTGAGAATCACTGTAGCTCCTCCTTTATCATCCTTTAAGATCACAATATGGTCATTCTTTTTGAGTTCTCTGAGGGCTCTGCTTTCTTCCCTAGTGACGTTGGGTTTGGGTGGTTTAGCTCTTCTTAAGGTAACAACACAATCTTGTCACACCTCCTCAGCTTCATATTCTGGTAGGTGCCTAATGCTATCTTCAATGCTGCATATGATGTCTTCGACCGGAATCTTTTTCGGGGCAACAACAAAATTAAGACCTTTCTCAAGGAGTCTTCTGGTGGGTATGTTTAGTTCAAAGGTTGAGAGATTGACGACAAGTCTATTTGGATCCTTGAATTCGTGGTTAATGCTTTTAATTTTATGGTTATTGTTTTCACTACTTTTATTATTTTTATTTTTATTTTTATTATGATGGTCACCCTCCATAGTTAGTGCGTTATTCTGATCAAGGTCTTGGTATTTTTGCCATGGAAGACCAACTTTTTTCTCCTGCGTGTGTATGTTCTCATTGTCCACTCTTGCTACCAACCCAAAGCCGGGTGATAACATTTTGGCACCGTTGCCAAGGAGGTAGAGGCCTACCTTGGTTCAACATACCTCACCTTTCCAAACGACATATATTTTTTGGTGAATTACTTGTGTGGTTCACCTTGTGACTCCACTGAGGATCGTACCCAACATATTAATCTTAAATTCCTAGAGCGTCCCAGCAACCCTTAAGGAATTCCCATAACTTACGCAAGGAAAAATAGGCAAGTGTCCAACCTCACTGTTCCTTCAATTCAACCTTTGGGATCCCTTTTAGGTTCATCTAGCCCAATGGCCGGAGCATGAACTCCTAGTGGAAATCAAACTTCTCCTCCTCCACAAAACAGTAGGGTGTTTGGAAGGAAGGCCAAGGCATTACCTTTAGATTTTTTCGTGGTCCCAGGGGCCCCACATGACATGCCTAAGAATTATTTTGAAAAAGTCCCTAAGTTTGATGGAGTATCAGCTACCTCCATTGAAGATCACATCAATAAAGTATGGGATCATATGGAAGCATATGGAGCTGTGGATGAAGACGTATTCATGAGAGGTCTTCTGTTTTCTCTGGAAGGAGATGCGTGGAAGTGGTTTGATAGATGACCTGCTTCATCCATCAATGGCTATGACCACTTCGTCATGAAGCTTAGCAGTGATTGGTCTCATAAGTTGGATGGGAAGTTCCTCTTGCATCAACTATTTGACATAAAGAAGAGGGAGAATGAAACAGTCCATGAATTCAACCTGAGATTTGATAAGATTGTAGGAAACATCCCAGAAGAGAATAGACCGAAAGATCAAGAAATTATCATCCATTATTTGAATGCTTTTGATGGTTGGTTAGGTTTTAATTTGAAGGATAAAATCCAAATGACTTGAAGACTGCCCAATTCCATGCAAAGATGGTTGAGCAGTATGCGGCATCTATGGGCAAGCAAAACTTCTTTGATCATTATGCCCCATCCACTTCTAGATCCAAGCCTAAACTCTAAAAGCCTAAGGAGCCTGTGAATGAACCAGAAGAGACAAAGGACACGTTAGAAACCATGCAAGAAATGATGAGGCAATTAACTATTCTAACAAAAAACGTGGCTAGTTTCCATGATCCGGAGAAACATAGGAACCCTTATGGCCCTAGACCCTATTGGAATGACAATAGAGGTCCTGAGAGAGATCCTAATAGAAGAAGGCCCAAGTATCCAGAGAATCGTAAGAAGAGGAATGTTAATTGGTGTGATGAAAATGATGAAGAACCAACAAACACCAGTCACCCTGATGACCAACCAAGCAACATTAATTTCATGAATGATCTATCTTACGATGATGAGTTTGGAAGAATTCTCTTAGAGGAAGAGCCATGGGAGCAAGAGGAGGAAACTTGGGAGTAGGAAGAATATTTTGTTGATGAGCTTAAACCCTCATGTTGTGCAGTAGGCATCCCTGAAATAAAAGAAGAACCACAGGTTAGAATTTATAAACGAAGCGTGGATTCCCAACCTTCTTTCTTTGACAAACGAAAAGTAGTGAATGAAGACAAAAAGGAAGAAGAACATCTTGCCTTAGGAGATTTGAATCTGAACATTGACATCGAGAAAGAGTTGAGCAAGATAATGTGTAGCATCCCAATAACTGAACTGATGAATGTTCCCTTCATAAGAAGCCAAGTAGAAGAGTTCTTTGATAGTATTGGCCAAGACAAAACCCCTGAGTTTTCTTTAGAATTCAGTCAAGTACAAAGTCCTAAGAGGATGCATCCTAGCAAAGATGAAAAAGATCTACCTGTTAACATACAATCTGCTATCTATGAGAGAAAGAATGGTGGTCACCCTCCCTTTTACCTAACCTTGCACATTCATAATATGCTCCTGCATAATTGCATGTTGGATTCCGGAGCAGCCATGAATGTAATGCCTTTGCATGTCATGAAGGAAATGGGATTGGAAGTGACTAGGCCCTATGGAAATGTTTGTGGCATAGACTCGAGGTGAGTTTCATCCTATGGTTTGATCAAAAACCTTAGAGCTCATTTGTTTGCATGCTCAAATATCTCTACTATGATGGATGTAGTTGTTATTGATTTACCCCCAGCATATGGAATGCTTCTATCTAGAAAGTGGGCAACTGGTTTAGGTGGATACCTTATGATGGATCTATCATACCTTTGTGTCCCAAACTCTAACGAGGCTCTGATCAGAACCAACAGGGAACCTTGTTATGAGAAACATTTGGAAACTTTTGAACAAGGGATAAAAAACACATATGGGGAAGAATTGTTGAATAATGCTAAAGCCCATTTTGTAGAGGATGCGAATGAAGTATGGAAATATAGGCAGCCTGAAAGCATGTTCATGCCAATGGAAGACTTTGACTTATCCTCAGAAGAAAATCAAACAACTCAAAGTGTCAGGATGATTAGTTTGGAAATGCCTGAGGGTGAATGCTCAGAGGAATTAGAAGATTTGAGAAGAAATGAGATCCCATTTCAAGATTTTGTTATTGATGGTGATGAACATTAGAGGAATTTTGGGGTCTAAAATGGGCCTCCTAAGGAAAATAATAAAATAATAGTTAAAATAATAAAATAATATTGATTAATTTTGGAGGAAGAAATAAAAAAAACTACTTTTTGTGTTCGTATTTTCGACATATCTCCCTGTGTTTTTACTCAAATTTTGATCCGGAGAGCTCGTTGGATGCGGTATTTGATTCTGCATCCAACAAGTACCCACACTGCATACTTTTGATGGACCCTGCTACCCCAAAAACAAGAAATACCTAAAAAAACGTGATGATGATGTCATCATCACGTTTTTTCAGGTATTTCTTGTTTTTGGGGTAGCAGGGTCCATCAAAAGTATGCAGTGTGGGTACTCGTTGGATGCGGAATCAAATTCCGCATCCAACGAGCTCTCCCGATCGAAATTTGAGTAAAAACACAATGAGATATGTCGAAAATACGAACAAAAAAAATAGTTTTTTTTAATGACAAATATGTCAATTCAACCATTATGGTTGACTTATTTTATTGAAATTCTATTGGTTCTTGAATTCCAACTCACAAAAACTTATTTTGGCACGTTTTCTTATAAGGCCCATTTTAGACCCCAAATTTCCTCTAATGGTTAATGATGCCAGGCTTATTATCCCTCGTAGAGTGAATGAGTGGTTTGCTTTGATTGACCAGAATAGAGAAAGATAAAGCCAAGTATTAGAGCCTGTTTATCCATGGGAAAGCCATCTTGAAGTGTTTGGTATAATAGAGGTTGATGATGACGTCAGTAAAGCCCATACTCATGATTTAGCTAAGTCATTGTCTCATTTATCTTTAGAAGATAGTAGCTTAATTCAAGTCCAGGATAGCTCTCTAAGTTGGCAAGAGGATGCTTTAATAAATGATGTGCCCGGAGGAGATTTTTGTCTAAATAATCTTGCCATGTTTCAAACTCCTTCAGCCATGCCAATTAATGCCTTGTCTGCTTATCCTCTCATTCCTAATTTTCTCCTGCTACCTAAGTCATCTAGTTTTTCAAATCATGATCTATCTCACGTTCCTAGTTCTCTTGCACAGCATCTTAGAGTAGAGCCAACTGACCTAGAGGGTATGCTTATTCATGTTCCTACAGGGGAAGGATCTAGCCACGGCAATGTTATATCCCATAGTCCTCATCCTTCAGAAGAAGATAGAGATTTCTAGACAGTGGGAGAAACTGTCAAACATGTAGTATCTCCCTTCTCATATTGATAAGCCTAATGCGAGTCCACAGGGGGTAAGGGAAGAAATTAGAGAGATCCTAGTTGGTAGCATAGCCATTCCCATTGATGGTGGTCCACCCAGATTTGATGTAGTGCCTCCCAGGAGAAGCTCAGAGATAATCATCCCGCAGACACAAAACATCGTTGATGTCCATCCCATGCCTATACGTAACATTGAAGTAGTTCCCGAATCGGTAAATAGGAATAGATTTCCCACCGGAAGTCAAGTCCTTATCCAAAACCACTTGCTGCATTTCTGATCGGGGCAAGCTAATGATCTATGGGTTGGACCTTTTTCTGTAGAACATTGTGTTGGTGATATATGTTTTCTTGTTACTAGTATCGGGCGACAGATTCTACTTCTTGTCAACCAGAGAGATTTGAGGGGATACATTCCTGACCCCACTTAGCCTTGAATCCCGCTTTGTATAGTAGAGTAGCTAGGACCTGAATAAGCCTTCTCGACAGTAGTATAGAGTTTTGCTTTGTTGTTTGAAGCTCACTTTTGAAGCTCTTAGTGTAATTCTGTTTTCCTGCAAAATAAAAAATCAAACTTTTATTGAAAAAGTTATGGTTATAGATTAGATTTATTTTCTACTTTTCATTTTCATGCATCTTTATTTTCAGTATTTATATATTTTCCACATATTGTTCTAACGACCGGTATGTGAGTTTGGTATAGCTTTGGACATGTTGCAGGTAGTCAGGTACATTTTTGGTAGCAGTTGCAGAGCTTGATGGATTGATCAAGGATGCGAGAAGCAGAGTGCGAGTACCATAGATTCTGAGGTTCTCAAGCGCTCTTTCAATAGAGCACTTGTCCCAGCTGGAGCCAGATGTTATCACATATATAGTAGTCAGACTACCATATTCTATTTTTCAAACACAGTACTTTTTTTCAGTCAGATCTCTTACATATGAGATGCTGAGATGAGATTTTTTTATGGATCATGATTATATTTGTGGACTATTGAACTCTCCCATGTTAGGACTGAGTCTCGGGACACTCAGATTTGAGGACCGATGTAGCCATCTATGTTATTTCAGTGCAGTAGTGGATGTCCAGTGTTATATCAGTACTTTCTCATTGGATAGATGGTTTCTCATATGGATTATATTGCATGGATATGACTCAGCATTTTATATTGTGTTATGGTTATTATTGCTCTTATATTGATTCTTGTGACATGTATTGACTTGTGGTATAATGATCTGGCGGTCATAATTATATGGACTTGGTTGTATCTTATACTATGTATTGATGTCCTTACTCTGACTTTGAAGTTCTTGATATATACTCATTGGTTTTTACCTCCTTAGGGAGAATAGAGGTAGTCATTCCCACCATTGTTTTGTCTTGCTAGTGTTGGCTCCATCATTTCATTGTCTTCATCCATCCATTACCTTCCAGTTTAATTTTCAGCCCAACTGACTTCTTAACTTGTGGCATGGAGGACATTTTTTTTTCCCCGCTAGAACCTTTGTTGGACAAACCTCCTTGTTTATATTGTGTCTCGGCTCTGAGTTGGTGACAAAGCTTTCCTTTGGTAAGTTGGATAGTATGCCTAAACCATTCTGGCCGGTTGTCCCGATGTTTGGCACTGTGCAGAATTCCCCCTAGTCACTTGAGATGTTGTTGGCTAAAATTGAAAGCTCATGTACTACTTGTATTAAAATATTGAATATGCGCCCATGGAAAATGAAAATGTAAAACTGTGTTTCTTAACATATGTAAAAAGGGCAAGAGCAATGAAGTGCTAAATTACTCGTTGAAGAGTATAAGAAAAGTTCTAAAAGAGCAATGGTTAAAAATATGCTATATCAAAAATTGCTGACCTTATTAAAAATAAATATGTCCTAGATGAAAGCTGCGATTAGCTGTGCTTTTAAGCACTGGTGAAGTCCCAAAAGGGTCATATAGGCCAAAAAGGCCATGGAATAAAATGTGATCCTAATGAATTTGGATCAAGATTGGTGTAGACATGATGCCTAAGTTGCATAAGCACTCTCTAAACAACTCATCCATCTGTGAGGCACTGTCATTCCTTGTGTTGTTGTTTGTCCAGCATTGGTTATAGTGAGTTTTCCCTTTCCTTGTCCAAAGTGTCATGATGTTGAGTAGGAAGTCATACTTTGCCTTAGCCTTGTCATTTCCACCCTTCACCCTTCACTAGCAAAATGACTACAGCTATGAAGTAAGTATAGTCTTGAAAGTCTAAGTTTGAGTAATAATAAATAAAGCCTTATATATGTTATTGGTTGATGTACCGCCAGTGAAATGAGTGCTACTTGTTGATTTTGTTACTTGAATGAGTTGTAGAGCATGGTTTAGCCTTTTAACACTTGCAGCAGATGGATGTATTCTAAGTTATTATTGGTGTATGATTATTCACAGATGGTTGTATTGTTTATTGGATATGATTGATGATCAGATAGAGACCTGTGAGGGGTATGAGTATACACCTTACATGGATTGAGACTGTTTGAGTCTAATGAGACAGGTTTTTTCTAGTTTCGAGCACTTACAGATGTGATCAAGCTCACTCTACCTTTCTGATGCAGTTTTTCTTCACAAATTGATATTTTTGAGCATGGAGATGTTTCAGTTGGATCTCCTAGGGCATTGTAGGGGCATAGGGGGGTTATACCATTCAGTTTCTTTATTTTGCATTTACAAATATGATATGGTTGACGTTTGTTCATGCAGGGTAGGGGGCACTTTGGTGGCTTGGAGCTTGCATATGCCATAGAAATCACGGGGATCTTCCAGAATTGATCAGGATAGCAAAGATCGTCACTGTTATAGACTTCTACAAGATTTTCCAGGTAAGATCCAACATGTAAGTTCTTCTTTCTTAGATTTTATCCCATTGTACCTTGCTGAAATTTAACTTTTTCTAAAAACTCCTAAAACACTAAAAAACCTAAAAAATTAATAAATCAGGGAACCGTCCGATATTTTGCCAAACCATTTCTGGGTTTCATAGATTGGGCCTCCCCTTCTTCAAATCAACTGAAATTCTGGTCAAATTCCTCACAGTTTGACCTAGCTCTGATTTTTAAGCAAAAAACTGCATAACCCCCCACTGAAAAATTGACTTGCTAGGGTTTTGAGTTTTTTGGATTCTGACTTCACAAATGGATAGATCAGGTCCCACATAGCCTAAATCAACCCCAACACTATGCAACTGCTCGACCATTTGGCCTAGATCTGAAAAATTGACTGAAACTGCCCTAACGCCCTCACTGAAAACTGGATTTTTTCTGAAAGTAGGTTTTTCTGAAATCTGACAAGATAGGATGATAGATCAAGGGTCAAGCATTCTAGAACACCCCCAATGCTATGCTAGTTCCTTCTGGTTTTCCCTAGATCTGAAAAATCAGTTTTCAGCCTCCTAGCCCCATCATCATATTTTGACTTTTCTAGATCTGATTTTTCTATTGTTTTCCAGATTTGGGCTTGTAGATCAGGTCTCCCTGACCTCTTTCCTTCCTCAACGCTGAGCCATTAGCCTCTTGGTCCCTCTAGAACTGGATATATGTACTCCTAAGCCCTATCGCTAGCCATTTATTGAGCTGGGCTGGTTGTACCTTAGCTTTTTCGGACCAATTACTTTCTGGGTTTGTAGATCAAGGTGTCTCCTAGGTGGGTTCTCTGAAACGTGGGTTTACTACTGACTCCATTACCCAGTGCACACAAAGCACTGATCTCCTAGCTAGTGTTGCCTTTAGGCTCTTAGTCTTTGCCCTTTACCAACATTCACTGATAGCTCAAACACCTTTCATTGAGTCTGATTTCTAGGTATTGGATAGTCCCAACTCTGTTCTTTCTCACCCTGTCAGAGTTACATTTCCCAAGACAATGGTCATCTCCATCAGTTGCTAGTACCTAAACCCTAGAGCTAGGGTTTCCATTCACGTTGCACCTTAAGTACCCTAAAGCCCCATCTGATCTTCTTCTGGTGTCTAGGTTCGATCTCTCCTGTCGAAAGCAGATCTAGGTCTCCCCCATTATTGTCCTGGACTAGGATAACCTAAAGTGAAGGCTTCCTTGATTAGCGTGACAACCATCCATTTGGGAGTCTAGGCAGTCGTGGTTCCACCCCTTAGTTGCTTGCCCCTCTACCATCCATTTTGGATCTACCTCAAGCGGGCAACTACAAGGCGGGTAATAACACACATTACAAAAAGATGTCAGCTACCCCAACAGACCCATTTTGTGACTTTTTGTTATAAATTGGAAGAGTTCAAGGGATTCCACACCTCCCTCAAAGTCAAGGAGGAGCTCCCTCAAAGTCAAGGAGGAGCAACAAACTCATACCATAAGCATTGTTAAAGGATCAGAAAAATATTTTAAGGGCAAGGTCAAGCTCAAAGATTTACAAAGTTCTTCATACCTTCTACATAACAGAGTTTTGTGCATTGGACAATGTTAAGTTATACTATACCATTGTAGATGTGGGGAAAATAAGTTCCAAAAGTAGGCAATGGAGAATGAAGCACTCACAAGAAAATGACTTTTTTGGAATATTACTCTACTGTGGGCCTTTAATGATGCTTTAGGGGTTTTCCCCTGCAGTACAACTCATATAAGTACATTCCCAGCCATGGACAATGAGCCATTAGAGAATTTGTAGCTTTCTAGATAATGCTTAAATTGTCTGCAAAAATTAGTAAAAGGGAAGACCATGGTGCATGGAATACGAGTACTAACTGAAATTCAGTAGTGAAAAATTATGTAATAAAAAAATATAGTAGGGCACCAATATGAAACTATACATCTAGAGTAGATACCAAAATATAAGAGCCTATTTTTTTGTTTTTTTGAACAATTTTGAAGTTCCTAGGTTGTTTTAATGTACTAGTATCAAATATAGTGAAAAGTCGATTAACAATGTTAACAATACTCGATGCTTAATACTCAGGAATTTCCATATTGTAAAGGTCAATAAAGTCGAATCTTAGGATTTTTGTTTTCTAAAATAATTCTGAAGATCCGGGGTCATTTGGGGGTTTATAAATGGCCTAGTATCAAATACAGTGAAAATTTGGTTGAGAATACCTATTGCTTACTAACTACTCGGAAATTTCCAAACCTAACATTCCACATAATTTGTTTTTAAAGAAACTCTAATTTTTATGAGGGTTGAACATTGACTTCTTAAACATTCATGCAAGCCTAACATTCGGCAGGAAATATGAAAAAAGAAAACACATATTGTAATTTTTTTTTCCAATAAACTATAAAGTGAGACTACTCCATTGAAGCTATTACATGCTTTTGGCACCAAAGAAAGAGGAATCCAAAAATATGAAGGTTGTTGCACAACACAGTAGTTAACACCATATCCTAATCTACTCTATCTCATCTTAGCTCTGCTTGAGGAAAATGTGCATTTTGTTAGATTTTTATCATTTAATCAATATGATCTAGGATCTTATCTGAGAGAATAACATGCACGACAATAATCACAAGAGACAAGAGACACAAAGAGTTATCCTCAAGGAAACCATAAAGGAGAAAACCCTGCAACTTCCTCGGAGATAGAATGAGCACCAATAGCAAAAGTAAAACCCAAAAACACAAAGATGATCTTCGACATCTGTTGTCTCTCTCACTTGTGCAAGCTCCTCCTCTCCCACTCATGTGCTACAGTTGAGTGAGTGTGTGCTTCAAATAGAGAGGCTCACTCTCTATTTATACTTGTTTTCCACTTTATAATTACTCTACAAGGCCGCCCTCACTAGGAGAGTCTAATAACCCTAATACCCCTCAACTATGGGCACTATTTCCTCGACTAATAATGGAGGTTTAACCTCAATGACTTTACATGACTTTATTATATTAATGACTATCCCGATCGGAGGAACAAACATCTCTGTTGGGGTACAATGAAATACAATATAAAATATACAAGTGAATGCATTCCGAACTTACAAATACATCAACACTCCCTCTTAACTAGGAAGGTATTCTCTTGAAATGGTTCATCAACACAAGTCTTCATCACTAGATCATCATCAAATTTGGATCATCATCATCACTAGATCATCACTGCCGCTATTTGGAGCAAATGGTGTTATCTCTCAATTCTACTCGTCATAGGAAGTTCTACATAGCCAAACCTTTTTAATGTTGGTTGTAGGATTAGCCTCCATGAAGGTCTTCATCTTCTTCATCGCTTATATCCAACCATGGGAGGCCCAGCCTACCACCATGTCAAAAAGGCTCAGCACTTATATCCATCAGCATGGTGGGACACAAGTACTACCATCTGGGAAAGGCTCCAGCACTTACATCCACCGTCATGGTAGGACACACATACAACCATCCAGGAAAGGCTCCAACACTTACATCCACCGGCATGTTAGGACACACCTACTACCATCCGGGAAAGGCTCCATCACTTACATCCACCGGCCAAGAAAGGCTCCAACACTTACATCCACCGTCATGGTAGGACACACCTACTACCATCCGGGGAAAGGCTCCAGCACTTACATCCACCGGCATGGTAGGACACACCTACTACCATCCGGGGAAAGGCTCTACACTTACATATGTCGGCATGGTAGGACATACCTACTACCATCTGGGGAAAGGATCTTCACTTACATCCATCGACATGGTACGATAAACCTACTACCATCCGAGGAAAGGCTCTACACTTACATATGCCGGCATGGTAGGACACACCTACTACCATCTAGGGAAAGGCTTTTCACTTACATCTAACCATGGGAGGCCCACCCTACCACCATGTTAGAAAGGCTCTACACTTACATCTGACTATGGGATTCCCAGCCTGCCATCATGTCAGAAAGGCTCTGCACTTACATTTGACCATGGGAGGCCCAGCCTACCACCATGTCAGAAAGGCTCACGGACTCATCACTTCCCCTTGGAAGGAAGATCGATATGAGAAACACCATGCTTGTCTCTGAAGTACTCAAACTTCACTCTGGCCATTTCTAGCATAGAATCACATCAAGGATGATTATGTCCAAGGATAACCTGCGAGCTTCTCAAGGACTGATTACATCTGAGGACAACCTACAGGACTGTTTACGTCTGAGCAACCTACGAGATTCACCAAGATTTTATGCTTAGATAACCTGTCTCACCGGCTATGCTAGAACTCCCTCTTTTGAGAGATCTCAATCTGGATCACAAACTGGAGCTTCACTATTCTTCTTTGCATCATACAAAAATGCAAGTCAGATCAATCAAATAAATAGTAGCTTTCAAAAGAAACATACTACCTCACAAATAGTCTAGCAAGTGGCAATATATTTTTCCTCGGATGTACTCGGCGCCATGCAGGACTCCATCGTATCAAACCAGTAGCCCATACTGGATCTCAAACTGAAGAAGCATCCCAAGGTTCTCTTCTTCTCAGTGGTGCTATCGATCCGAATCAACATAACCATGCAGGTTAGTCTTCTGATTCATATCATACTTGATCCCACACTCAACGATACCCTCTAGGTACCTCACTGCATGCTTTGCAACTAGGTGATCATGTCTCGAATGTTCATAGCAAAGCATATGTCTGGTCTCGTATTCATCAGGTACTTCAAGGATCCAATCATTTGACGATACATCATAGTATCAACCAACTCTGATGAAGCATCACTCAATAGCTTCAGGTTCGATGCCATAGGTGTGGTCATGGCCTTGCAGTCCATCAACTTGAACCTCTTCAAGATCTCTACTGTATATTTCCCTTGTCCAAGCGATATTCCATCTGTACTCTGCCACACCTTCATGCCTAGAAAGTAGTGCATCATACCCAAGTCCTTCATCTTGAACTCGACAGCAAGTCTCCTTCTTGCAACTTTAAAGAGTTTCTCTTTTCCTATCAGGAACAGGTCACCGACATATAACAGGAGCATCACTGGTCTTCTACCTTTAACCTTGAATTAAAGGTTGGAATCCACTTTACTCTGAGTAAATCCTAGATCCATCAGTATGTTGTCCATCCCATCGTATCATGTCGAACCTCAAGACCTTCTGTAGTCACTCCCTCTGAAGTGGAGCATCATTCTCCCTCTGCCTTTCATACTCTATTCATTGAAACATTATGTACTGGAGTGACAAGTAGCTTCCTCTGCTACTAATCTTTCATTGTATCCCATGATGTTTCCATCTACTGCATGATGGATCTTGTAGATCCATATGGAAGACACTACGGACCTCCCTTCAAGTCTCGATACCGCATCCTAGACATCATTCTTCTTGAACTGGTACTCTCCTTCCCTTTATTCTTGGCTACTTATTCATACCTGGAAGGCCCTGCATCAATGATTTCTTTCAACAGTGTCACATAACTAGAGTGTATCGGAGGCCTCTTGAAGTCTCGTCATACTATTGTTCATTTGGATTATTTCTTGAACTGTCGTCACTTGTTCCTCGAAACAACTCTCATCCTTATTTTCTTGTACGTGATTGTACACGATCTTTCCTACAAGTCAAATGCATTATTTGTATGGTTAGAAACATTTCATAAGGCATATTCATAATGGAAAAATATTATGCATAAAGATATAGTCATGCAACTATTTTAGCCAATACAACATTCATCCCTATCTCACAGAAACTTTCTAGATGCCTTCCATCTCTACCATGACATCATTGAGATTGTGCACTAATCCAATATGTCAGCAAAGAGGTTTCATTATAGATAAGTAGCAATGGAGTGTTGTATAGCACCATGGGATACGTACCCATAACATGCATATTAGTAGTATACTATCACTAATGCAACCATTCTATCATGCATAATAACTAAACAAGGTCATATAAACAACTAGATATATAGGAAAAGAAAATTCAAAACTTATCTTTATTTGTTTCATGGGTAGACTACTTCTTGAGCCTTCAGCTTCATCATCTTCTTCATTCATGACATCGTCATTTCTTATCCAAATGTTAACATGGATAAGAGGTTCTTCAAGAATTGAGTTCTTCATATTCCTCATCGCTTGAGGGATTTTCTTTGAATCGTGAGATCTTGCTCCTCAGTTGCTCCCATCTTCTTTTCTCTTATTATGAATCAAGCTTCTTCTTGTGTGCACTCTTCCCAAAGTCTACTGAAGGTAATCACTTCCTTCTAGAACACATTCCTCGGATGAATGAATCACATGATCTTGGGAGGCCATTCAAGGTGGTTATAACAATATATTATTCTTCTTTGATTGCTTTGTCATAGAATCGAACACTTCCTTTTGGTCTCACATGAGGGATGATATGATCTTTAATAGAATCTGCAATGATTTTCTTGGCTCTATCCTTAGCCTTATCTCCCTCTGGCTCCTAGACCTTTCAATGATTTTGAGGTGTCCGTCTTGGTTCCAGAGTTGGATGATCTAGGGTTTGTTAGAGAAACACTGATTTTCAAAACTTGGAATTTCAAAATTATTATTGGATATAAATATGCACCTATTCAAGGTGAGATTTCCAATATTCTCCTTTTCTTAAAACATTGGAGGGAAGCTCCCGAAACATGAGGCCTTAGTTTTCCAATTTCTTCTCCAGAAATGCCTGATATTGTTTCTGTGGTATCTACAAAATTAATGCTCTTCTATGTCTGAAACTTCTCATTTAGGTAGCCTTGTCTTTCCTCTTTCTAACACCACATATTAGAGCAGAATTGGTTTTACCAATTGGGACTTACGCATGTTTTCCCAAGGTGACTTATTTTAGGACTGTTCAGAATAGCGAACTTGTATGAAACGCCACGTGTCGTTGTTTCACCTTCGAGGTATGAAAATTTTACCAAAAAAAACACACTCTGTTCCCTATATGAAACAATTTGAGAAATTTCATTTGGAACTTCCTATCCCGAGATATAGCAATTCTCCCAAAGTGTCACGTTTAGGGATGAATCATGGGAGAGGTTGGAACCCTGATTTGTAGGAATCATATCTCCTAGAATATAGTGAATATGAGGCTGAAACTTTTACACGGGGTACATCAGGAATTTATCTTCGACTTGTAAAATTTTTGGCTCCTGATCCTTCTCCAATATCGAGAGATAGCGAATGTACAAAAACTACTAGTTTTAGTATTTTAGGGTTTTCAAGTATAACACAAGATAACATAAGCCGAGTCATAAACATGTAAATAATCCATATGAACCAACATATGTCCAATGAGAAAACACTGATGCAAATCTGGGAACTACTAAATGCTCTACAAATGGCTAAATTTCTACATCAGTCCTCAGACCTGAGTGTACTGAGACTCAGTCATGGCATGGGAGAGTACTATAGTCCATCAAATAACTAATGATGAATCATAAATGCTCATCTTAGCATCTCATATGTAGCGGAGATGGCTGAAAAATGTATTGGAATCTGAAAAATAGAATATGGTATCCCAACTACTATATATTTGATAACAAGTATCAAGTAGCTTTCTCCATCCAATATATGTTAATCACTATAAAGAATAAAAAAAACTTCAAGTGCAATTCCTAGTTTCATGATCTTTATGAATAAAGCACAGTAAGGAGTTGCACATACCTGTGATGTGAGGACAATTAAGTATATTTCTAGAAGCCAAAAAATGAAAACACTTGTGGTTCCTCTCATGCGAGCCATTGGATCAAGAATTACAGTCCAAATAGTGGACATGATTATACACAGGGGCACATCTACCAAACTGTGAGCCATGAAGTAGGAACTCAAAGAATACATATCATTTGCCTTGTCCTTCACTAGAATTGCTCTCTCTTGTGGGAATACATAAATGGCTTGGAAAAGGGGAAAATTTCCCCAGAGCATAGCTATATAGTGTACTGTCCCTTTTTGGAATTTTGGAGAAAATTACAAATTGGTCAAAATTCGAGCTTAACTAGTCATGACTCTAGAGGGTTCCAACTTTCACCAAATGGTCCCAAATTTGAAAAGAGATGGTATGGTGAGTCTTAAAATATACCAAGGTGGGTTATGGATACTTTTTATCAGTATTTATAGCTCTACAAATGCGTTTTGGAATAATGAAAAAAATTCCAAAATTACTAGGAAATTGTGTTCAAATCCCCCCAAGGGTGATGGCCAAACTAGCTTTCCAAATCAAGTACGACCATCCCAAATTTGAGAACGGACTATGGGAATGAGTATAAGACATCAATTAATTTCCTTAATCATGTTTATTCAATTCTGAAAATTTATTATGGTATGAAACATTTGTAGGGTAACTTTCAGTGAAATTGCTTATAAAGAAATTGCATAACTAGCTCGATTTTGACATATGAAAGGTGGAGTTAAAGGTTCATATTATGATGTGACATATAGGTACCATATACATGATACCAATGGATTCCCAAACAATATTAATACCATATGTCTGGTATACAACTCATTTGGTATGGGGGTCAAATACATGAAAACTAGTGAATTAGTAGCATGGAATTGCAAAAATTTAACATATGGAATTCTTGGATTTAGACCCACAGAGAATAGGGACATGAAATTAAATAGTAACACATATTATATGGCTTTCACAAAATCATCAAACTCACATAAAATTCCTCATACAAATATGATACAAGACTCCTTCAAGATTGAAGCTAAAGTCATGGAAACTAGTGATTCAATGGCATGGGAATGCAATCTTTTCACATGTGAGTTTATTGGATTTCGATCCACAAAGGATATGGATATTAAATTAAAGATTAATACATCATATATGTATTTCCTAACATCATCCAAATCATATAATATCCCTCATACAAATCTGGTATAAAACTACTTCAAGATTGAAGCCAAATCCATGAAAACTAGTGATACAAGGTTATGAGTATGCAAGCTTTTCATACATGTATCTCTGATATTTAGACCTACAGAGAATGTGTAAATAATATTACAGAGACATACATCATATATTTATTCCCCATCATCATAAAACTCATATAAATTTCCTCATACAAATTTGATATAAAGCTACTTCAATATTGAAGCCAAATCCATGAAAACTAGTTATTCAAGAGCATGGCGAATGCAAGCCTTTCATACATGTATTTCTGAATTTAGAATTACATATCATATGGATATTATATTACAGAGCCATACCTAATAAATCAAATCTTTGTAATCAGCCATCCTCAGCAAGGCACAAGAATCACTCCAACAAGTGCGCCATCAATTGTGAGTGTGGGGAAATGGAGAAGAAGGAATGAGAGAATGGGGAGATAGATGAGAATTCAACTATAGGGCCTTAAAATTGAAAATAAAACTCCTTCACTAAGCTACCATGATTGGTCTGAATGGCCTCTCCATCAACCAACTTGGAAAGGAATCCAACTCCCTCAAAATTGGTTCACTAGCAGGGTAAGTGTGCACTCACCATGCAATGGATAAGCAAACGCTCTCCAAAAATGCCAAAGGACAATTAAAAAATGATCAAAAGATATTTTCCTTCCTCATGGAATTCTTTCATTAACTTCATGATGCCTCCTAAGGTCGAGTTTCCCTCCATGATCTTCCTCCAACTCATATTAGTGGTTTAGTAACTCTCATGACACGTGTCTTCCTCTTCATGCTCCAATTCTTTCCCCAATTAGAATGGCTTCCTCTAACTCCCAAATTACACCTCTTGGTGGATATTTTTATCCCTGACATGTCATGTTTTTCATATGTCAGAAATCGGGTCTGAATTTGTCATACTTGTCATAGAATCTTCCATCATTTGTTGTCATAGAGTGCATAGAATCTCCTTCCAAGTGGCACACCTTGTCTTCTAGTCTCTTCATCTTCCATGGGAGTTACCCTCCTTTACCAATTCGAATTCCTTGGCTCATTATATGATATTTGACACCACATTACCATCCAATAATGTTACATTACCCATGTGTTCAAATTTGGATGAATATCATGCCAAGTGTGTGGGGAATCTAGCCACCCAAAGGATCCACAAGATTCCAAGTGTCTTCATGAACTCATGCCACCTTATTTTATTAGAAGTTATCATTTATATGACTTAATTAAATGTGAATATGGTAAACTAAATTCCTTTTGGGTACCATATCCCCTTATTACAAAATTTATGTCTCCATCTCAACCTAGGGAACTAGTAGGTTGGTGAAACATTATTTACAAATAGTCTTATTTGGAATTATTTCATTGGGGACATGACAAATCCTCCCCACTCAATATTGCTTGTCCTAAAGCAATTCCAAGTTTGAATGCTGCAATATTTTTTCATATTCCCAAGTGGAATCCTTGTTTGGTACTCTTTCCTTTGCACCAAGTGCTATGTTATGGTTCTGCTCATTAATTTTCTTTAGTTTCAATTTTAATAGTGGCACTCATATATTGCAATTTTGTGTTCCAAAAAGTAAAGAGATGTGGATTGTGCATATTGATATATCCTGTAAAATCACCACTAAAACCAAAAGGATTAATCAAATTCATAAAAACCAAATTTGTGCAAATAATCTTTACCTCCATATTTGGAAACCTTTTTCGAACTTTCACCCTGTTTGCTTCTGTATAATTCTTTGAAGTTGGTGCTGAGTTACCAAACTTTGAGTTTATTAATATTCCAAGAAAATTTCAGAGAGGAACCACCATGCTTGTTGCTGCACTACTCTGATTACAATCATCTTCTCAAGTGGTGAATAAATCTCCAATGCTGCTTGTTTCCCCCACAATTGAAACCAATGAGACCAAAATAATTCCCAGGGTCCCATATGATCCTGATACATGCATGGTGTGAAATGTCTATGATGAAATGCCATGAAAACCAAGCATGTGAAAATTGAATCCATCTCTCAAAAGGTCTCCAAAATAGGAAACTGGAACACTGCTTTGCAAAGATGAATTCAAATAACTAAAGGTTGGTTTGCTTTCTCAAACCAACAACCAAACTGCTACTCCAAGCGAGATGAAACCAAGCAATTCCAGGATCCCATTACTGGTATTGCACCCTTTTGAACATCATGAGTACAAAATATAGATCATTAAAGTACATAACCACATCATACACATATACATCAAGAAGGTACCTCATCAAAGAATCATGAAAGTGCTTGTACATCCAAGTAAGTAGATCACCATGTGGCCCATACACACAAGTATCAAGTATTATATCAGATCTACCCCATTGAAATAGGTGAGGATCACATGTCCCATAATGCTGCTCCAAAAAAATATAATGTGCATCAAGATAATCAGCCATGTGTTCTTTCATCCAAGAAGTGAATGAAGAACCTCCACCAAAATCTCAACCAAATAAGGAGCAAATAAAACATGAAGACTTCAAGTGGGTCAAAGTAGTCTCATCAATACACCCATGAATATGTATATAATCATGAAATAACAGAGTATGTTGTTGCCAACAATAATGTTCTTCAATCATATATATCTTCACCCAAGTGTGGGATGAAGTTCCTCCAACATCAAATGGACTAGGCAAGAAGCAAGGAAAATCATGAGTCTCCAAGTGACTCAAGTGAATACCATAGGTGCATCCATGTAAATGCGTATCATCATAATGTAAAAATGGATGTTGTTGCAAATGTAAAGAATATGGTTCTCTAATATGTCATCATCAAAAGGAGAGATAGGAGTTTCATACTCCTCATGTGGTACCATTAAAAAGAAACCTTTCGCCTATACTTCATTAGGATGAATACTGCAAAATATGGAAGCATATGATGTAGGAGAAAGAACCAACTCACCCAAATGATCAGAAAGTGCAAAATTTTCATCATGTGAAGGATCCATAGAGGTAGGATTATGCACCTCCCTTAAAAATGAAAAACTTTCCTCATGGGTTGGTTCCAAGGTGGTGGAATCATGCACTTCTTCAAAAAGCGTGTAACCATTTTCAAGGGGCAACTCAAGTTCCTCTTCCACAACAACAAGTGATTGGATCTCATCAAGATAATATTCAAAAACATCAAGAACCTGAAATTTTTCATGTTTCTCATGATCCATCATGTCATGAGAATCCTCCAAGCAATCTACCATATGACAATCTAAAACATAGGAGGAAGGACAAGTATCTTGCAACCTCTAAAGAAGTTGCTCATTTTGAATTTGAGATTATGAATATCTTCATTATTCTTCAAGTAGGATTCATGTAACCTTTCACTAAGCTCAATGAAATTTTCTGTCAAAAAGCAAAGACATGAAATTACCTTTGATGTTGCATATTGCTCTTTGAATCTTCTCCATGTCTTCAAGGAAGAATGGCTCCTCCAATGAAGAAAATTTCCAACAATAATTTGATTCCAATGATTGAGTGTCATGGATTATTCTAAGGGCCTCTTGGAAATCCATTTAACTCATTTTCAAATACCCTTCAATGAAGGATGGTTCATGAGACCGAACCTCCTCTTCTTTTTTCTGCTTGATTTGATCAACTTCTTGAAGCTCGAATGGTGATGGGGAAGTTAATCTCGGTTCTTCATTATCTGTCACAAGGTATTCGTCTTCATGCTTATGAGAACTTTGTATTGCAACAAAATTTTCCAATCTGATCTCTATGTCACCAACATAGATTTGTGAGCAGCCATCAGTAGGTACTCCGTCACAGTTCAAGCATCCATCAGTAGACGCCCTATGGTCCATGTCCACAGTAGAATGTGTCTCAGAATGATATTCTAAAGTTTCAAGGGACTCTTTTTCATTCTCATGTGATGTTTCCTCATCTTTTCAAAGTCACTTGGGAGTGACTTTCTATCCTCGTAATGTAATTCTTTTTTCGTTTCACCACCCACTGAACTTGGTGGATCCTTGGTCTCCTCCATACTTGTGGAATGTTGATTATTCCTTAATGAGTTCTAATTTGCCTTCTTGTAAAAAAATACATATTTGAAAATATATTCTTGGAAATAACACCCTTCACAAATATCCCATCTCTAAGTTTTATACCCCTGGTAGCATGCTTCGATATCTTTGGTTGTAACTTCTTCTTCTGTTGGCGAGGGAGGAAGGAAACTAGGCTTGGTGGGTTGATTATGAAACCAAGACATGTCTGTGAAACTTTATTCAATGGATGGTATTAATGCACATGTGTAAGGAACATGATCTGATACCACTGTAATGTCCCTTTTAGGAATTTTGGAGAAAATTACAAATTGGGCAAAATTCAAGCTTAACTAGTCATGACTCTAGAGGGTTCCAACTTTCACCAAATGGTCCTAAATTTGAAAGGATATGGTATGGTGAGTCTTAAAACGTCCCAAGGTTGGTTATGGATACTTTGTATCATTATTTAGATCTATGAAAACTTGTTTGGGCTAATTAAAAAAAAAACCAAAATTACTAGGAAATTGTGTTCAAATCCCGCCAAGGGTGATGGCCAAACTAGCTCTCCAAATCAAGTACAACCCTCCCAAATTTGAGAACAGAGTATGGGAATGAATATCAGACACAAATGAATTTCCTTAATCATGTTTATTAATTTCTGAAAATTGATTATGGTCTGCAACATCTATAGGGTAACTTTCAGTGAAATTGCTTATAGGGAAATTGCATAACTAGCTCGATTTTGACATATGAAAAGTGGAGTTAAAGGTTCAGATAAGGATGTGACATATAGGGACCATATACAAGATACCAATGGATTCTCAAACAGTATTAAACACCATATAAATCCCTTCATACAAGTCTGGTATACAACTCATTCAGTATGGGAGTCAAATACATGAAAACTAATGAACTAGTAGCATGGAATTGCAAGAATTTCACATATGGAATTCTTGGATTTCGACCCACGGAGCACAGGGAAATGAAATTACGGAGTAAAAAATCATTATGGTTGTCACAAAATCATCAAACTCAAATAACATCCCTCATACAAATCTTATGCAAGACTCCTTCAAGATTGAAGCTAAAGTCACGGAAACTAGTGATTCAATGGCATGGGAATGCAATCTTTTCACACATGAGTTTATTGGATTTCGACCCACGGAGGATATGGACATTAAATTAAAGAGTAATACATGATATATGGCTCTCCCAAAATCATCCAACTCATAGAATATCCCTCATACAAATATGGTATAAAACTACTTCAAGATTGAAGCCAAATCCATGAAGACTAGTGATACAAGGGCATGAGTATGCCAAATTTTCATACATGTATCTCTGACATTTCAACTTACAAAGAATGCGGAAACAATATTACAGAGCGAAACATCATATATTTATTCTCAATCATCATAAAACCCATATAAATGTTCTCATACAAATATGGTATAAAGCTACTTCAATATTGAAGCCAAATCCATGAAAACTAGTTATTCAAGAGCATGGGGAATGCGAGCATTTCATACATGTATTTTTGAGATTTAGACTTACATATCATATGGATATAATATTAAATATCCATACATCATAAATTAAATCTTGGGCATCAACCATCCTCAACAAGGCGCAAGAATCGCACCAACAAGTGCGCCATCAATTGTGAGAGTGGGGAAATGGAGAAGAAGGAATGAGAGAATGGGGAGATAGATGAGAATTTGACTATATGACCTTCAACCTGAAATTAAAAATCCTTCATTAAGCTCCCATGAGAGATATGAATGTCCTCTCCATCAACCAACTTGGAAAGGCATCCAACTCCCTCGAAATTGGTTCACTAGCAGGGTAAGTGTGCACTCACCGTGCAATGGACAAGCAAAAACTCTCCAAAAATGACAAAGGTCGATTAACAAATGATAAAAATATATTCTCCTTCCTTATGAAATACTTTTATTTACTTCATGATGCCTCCTAAGGTCGAGTTTCCCTCCATGATCTTCCTCAAACTCATCTTAGTGGTTTAGTAACTCTCATGACACTTGTCTTCCTCTTCATGCTCCAATTCTTTCCCCAATTCAAATGGCTGCCTCTAACTCCCAAATATACCTCTTGGTGGCTATTTTTATCCCTGGCATGTCATATTTGTCATATGTCAGCAATCAGGTTCTAATTTTTCATACTTGTCATAGAATCTTCCATCATTTGTTGTCATAGAGTGGATAGAATCTCCTTCCAAGTAGCACACCTTGTCTTCTAGTCTCTTCCTCTTCCATGGGAGTTACCCTCCTTTACCAATTCGACTTCCTTGGCTCATTATATGATATTTTACATCACATTACCATCCAATAATGTTACATTACCCATGTGTTTGAATTTAGATTACCGTCTTCTAAAGACATGTTACCACATATATAGTAGCTAAGATACCATATTCTATTTTTTAGACACAGTACATTTTCCAGCCAGATCTCTTACATATGAGATGTTGAGATGAGCATTTCTGATGGATCATTTTTGTATTAGTGGATTATTGTACTCTCCCATGCCAGGGCCGAGTCTCAGGACACTCAGATTTGAGCACCGATATAGCCATTTATGTTATTTCATAGCAGTAGTGGATGCCCAGTGTTATATCAGTACTTTCTCATTAGATATATGGTGTTTCAAATGGATTATATTGCATGGATATGACTCAGTATTTTATATGGTGTTGTGGTTATTATTTCTCTTATATTGATTCTTGTGACATATATTGACTTGTGGTATCATGATCTGGCGGTCATATTTATATGGACTTGGTTGTATATTATACTATGTATTGATGTCTTTACTCTGGCTTTGAAGTTCTTGATCTATACTCATTGGTTTTACCCTCCTTAGGGAGAATGGAGGTAGTCATTCCCACCATTGTTTTGGCTTGCTAATGTTGGCTCCATCATTTCATTGTCTTCATCCATCCATTACCTTCCAGTTTAATTTTCAACCCGACTAACTTCTTGACTTGTGGCATGGAGGACCTTTTTCCCCGCTAGAACCTTTGTTGGACAAGCCTCCCTATTTACATTGTGTCTCAGCTCTGAGTTGGTGACAAAACTTGCCTATGGTAAGTTGGATAGTATGCCTAAATCATTCTGGTCGGTTGTCCCGATGTTTGGCATTGTGCAAAATTCCCCCTAGTCACTTGAGATGTTGTTGGCTAAAACTAAAAGCTCATGTACTACTTTTATTGAAATATTAAATATGCGCCCATGGAAAATGAAAATTGTAAAACTGTGTTTCTTAACATAGGCAAAAAGGGCAAGAGCAATGAAATGCTAAAAAAAAATACTCCTTGAAGAGTATAAGAAAAGGTCCAAAAAAACAATGGTTAAAAAATGTTATATCAAAGGATTGCTGACCTTATTAAAAATAAATATGTCCTGGATGAAAGCTGCGATTAGCTGTGATTTTAAGCAATGGTGAAGTCCCAAAGGAGTCATATAGGCCAAAAATGCCATGGAATAAAATGTGGTCCTAATGAACTTGGATCAAGAGTGATGTAGACATGATGCCTAAGTTGAATAAGCACTCTCTAAACAACTCATCCATCTGTGGGGCACTGCCATTCCTTGTGTTGTTGTTTGTCCAGCATTGGTTATAGTGAGTTTTCCTTTTTCTTGTTCAAAGTGTCATGATGTTGAGTAGGAAGTCATCCTTTGCCTTAGCCTTGTCATTTCCACCCTTCACCCTTCACTAGCAAATTGACTACAACTATGAAGTGAGTATAGTCTTGAAAGTCTAAGTCTAAGTAATAATAAATAAAGTCTGATATTTATAAGTATTTGTTGATGTACCGCCAGTGAAATGAATGCTACTTGTTGATTTTGTTACGTGAATGAGTTGTAGAGCATGGTTTAACCTCTTAACACTTGCAACAGATTGATCTATTCTGAGTTATTATTGGTGTTTGATTATTCATAGATGGTTATATTGTTTATTGGTTATGATTGATGATCAGACAGAGACCTATGCAAGGTATGAGTATACACCTTAGATGGATTTGGACTCTCTGAGTCTAATGAGACAGTTTATTTCCAGTTTCGGGCATTTACAAATGTGATCAGGCTCATTCTGCCTTTCTGATGCAATTTTTCTTCACAGATTGATATTTATGAGCAGGGAGATGCTTTAGTTGGATCTCCTAGGGGGTTGTATGGAACATAGGGGTGTAACCACTTGTTTGTACCATAGTACCCCTATCCTAGAGAGCTTAGTGGGATCAGTTTGGCAACGCAGGCACCCTAGGAGGTTGTTTTGGCAGGATCACATTTCCCGAGGCAGATTAAAAAATGATTAAATAGCTATTGAAGAAATCGATTTGGGCTACTGAGGCAAGGAAATGACATGGGATGAGTCATGATGATGAGAGTGATGTCCTCCACACCTTCTCCAGCAGTTGCAGCTCCTGATTGGGTCCACACCTATTTTTTCGGCATTTTTTATTATTTTCTGGAGCTCTTTTTGGAGGCTCACGATTTCCTCAAGGAGGCACAAAAGTCAAAGAATTAAATTGTTACATTATTTATTGTGCCATCGGGACACCCAAAGGGAGTTAGTCAAACACTCCTTGGACCCACCACGTGCTTTCATTTATTTCTTGTTGAGTGGGTTACCTTTTGTGGGTGGGTTAGTCCACTTTGATAAATTATGGTTATATTGATCCATGTATTGTATGTTGAGCTCATCTCAACCATTGATTAGAACATTTCATCTTTTAATCTTAGCCACTCGTTTTGAAAGTGGTTAGGATTTGGTTATGATTGAGGTTCTCTCATTTCTATTTAAAGGAGAGAGCTTCTCATTTGTAAGGGGTCTTTGGCTCTTGGATCTGAATAATAGAAAGACTTTTTCTGTGGAAATTTTCTGGATTTGCTTTGCATCTAATGTGCTCAAATGGTGATTAGCTTGTCTTCAACTTACTAGCATCGTGGAAATTCTCGTGAGATCTATTTTTTTTTCATGGCTATCATTGTTTTGTCTGCAGGAGGGCGTTTCAGCTGGAGCGTTTTTGTAGGGGGACCTCAACTCGCTCGGTTCTCTTCGTCTTGGATCGGGGGGTTTTCATTAGTTTCATTGCGATCTATGATTACTTCATTTTACTGTCTTGTAGCATTCAGTTTATTTATTTTGTATGTGCAAATCTGATATGGTTGACGTTTGCTCATGCAGGGTAGGGGGCGCTTTGATTGCTTGGAGCTTGCATATGCCATAGAAATCACGGGGATCTTCTAGGATTGATCGGGATAGCTAGGATCGTCACTATTACAGACTTCTACAAGTTTATCTAGGTAAGATCCATAGGTAAGTTCTTCTTTTCTGATCTTATTCCATTGTACCTTGCTAAAATTTAACTATTTTTTGGAAAACTCCTAAACCATAAAAACCTAAAAGATCAAATAATCAGGGAACAGTCTGATCTTTTGCCAGACCATTTCTGGGTTTCATACATCAGGCCTCCCCCTAACTAAATCAACTGGAACACTGGTAAAATTCCTCATAGATTGACCTAGATCTGATTTTTCAGCAGAAAACTACATAACCCCCCACTGAAAAAATTGACCTGCTAGGGTTTTGAGTTTTTCTGATTTTCGACTTCATAGACAGATAGATCAGGTCTTGGGAAGTGCAAATCAACCCCAACATTATCAAGAGGCTCAACATTTTGACCGGGATCTGAAAAATAGACTAAAACTGCCCTAGCGCCCTCATTGAAAACTAGATTTTTCCAGAAGAGGTTTTTCTGAAATCTGACAAGATAGGCTGATAGATCAGGGCCCAAGCATTCTAGAACACCCCAAAAACTATGCTAGTTCCTTCTGGTTTTCCCTAGATCTGAAAAATCAGTTTTCAGCCTCCTAGCCCCATCATCAGATTTTGACTTTTCTAGATCTGATTTTTCTGTTGTTTTCCTGATTTGGGCTTGTAGATCAGGTCTCCCTGACCTCTTTTCTTCCTCAACACTGAGCCATTAGCCTCCCGATGCCTCTAGAACTATAGATCTGTCCTCCCAAGCCCTAGCGCTAGCCATCTATTAAGATGGGTTTCCTGTACCTTAGCTTTTTCGGACCAATTACTTTTTGGGTTCGTAGATCAAGGTGTCTCCTAGGTGGGTTCTCTGAAACGTGGGTTTACTGCTGACTCCATTTCCCAATGCACACAAAGCACTAATCTCCTAGCTAGCGCTGCCCTTAGGCTCTTAACCTTTTCCCTTTACCAACATTCACTGATAGCTCAAACACCTTTCAGTGAGTTTGATTTCTAGGTACTAGATAGTCCCAACTCTGTTCTTGCTCACCCTGTCAGAGTTACGTTTCCCAAGACAGTGGACATCTCCATCAATTGCTAGTACCTAAACCCTAGAGCTAGGGTTTCCATTCACCTTGCACCTTAAGTACCCTAAAGCCCCATATGATCTTCTTCTGGTGTCTAGGTTCGATCTCTCCTGTCGGGAGTAGATCCATGTCTCCCCCATTGTTGTCCTGGACTAGGATAACCTAAAGTGAAGGCTGCCTTGATTGGCGTGACAACCATCCATTTGGGAGTCTATGCAGTCGTGGTTCCACCCCTTAGTTGCTTGCCCCTCTACCATCCATTTTGGATCCACCTCAAGCAGGCGACTACAAGGTGGTTGATAACAAGACACATGAGATAATGACCAAGCAACATTAGAATAATGGGAACTGGTGGTTTCGTCACCAGCTTCTACTACAACAGCTAACTCGAGATGGTTTTCCCATGGGTAAATAGGATCAACCCCTTGGATTTCCCTCTCTCTATTATGGTCAATTAAGGCAAACCGTTCACTTACTCTATAAGGAATTCTTTCACCACACCTACTATCATCAAATTCATCAAATTCAAGTGTAGGATTCTTGATTATTTGCTCTTGATCTATTGCATTATTATGTTCTTGACCTTGAGGTTGATTTTCATTTCTTCTCAATTATTCCAATTCCTCCGAACACTCATTCCTAAGCATTTCCAAATTAATTCTCCTAGCAATTTCAGCTATATGATCTTCTTCAGAAGAGGAATCAGAATTTTCCATTACCATGAACATGTTTTCAGGTTGCTCATATTCCCAAATTTCATTTTCATCTTCCATAATATTAGCTTTAGCATTATTTAGCAGTTCATCTCCGTATGTGTTTTTAATCCCTTCCTCAAAAGTTTCCAAATGCTTATCATAACAAGGCTCTCTGTTAATCCTAATTAAATCCCTGTTAGAGTTTGGAACACAAATATATGACAAATCCATCATAAGGTATCCATCTAGAGAAGCTTCCCACTTCCTAGATAAAATCATTCCATGCTGGGGGCAAGTCAATAACGATTAAATCCATCATAATGGAAATGTTTGAACATGCAAATAGATCAGCCCTAAGGTCTTTGATCAAACCCTAGGATTGTGCACATCTAGAGTATATACCACATACATTCCCATAGGGTTGAGTCACCTCTAATCCCATTTCCTTCATGACATGTAAGGGTATCACATTCATAGCTGCTCCATAATCCAACATGCAATTATGTAAGAGCATATTCTGAATGTGCAAGATTAGGTAAAAGGGAGGGTGACCATTGTTCTTTCTCTCGTAAATTGTAGAATGGATGTTGATAGGTGGATCCTTTCCAACTTTGCTAGGTTGTATTCCGCTAAGGCTCTGTATGTGACAGGATTCTAAGACAACCTCAGGAGTCTTCTCTTGGCCAATTCCATCAAATAAATCCTCTACTTGGCTTCTTACTAAGGGAACTTTCATCAACTCAGTGATAGGGATATTACACAACATCTTGCCTAGATCTTTCTTCATATCAATATTCAAATTAAAATCTTCTTCTTCCATTTTATCTTCATCAATGTCTTTGCGTTTGTCTAGGAAAGAAGGTTGGGAATCAATTATTCACTTATAGATTTAAATGTTTGGTTGTTCCTTTGTTTCAAGGAGATTTATGGCACAACATGAGGGGCTAGGTTCATCAACCAAATCTTATTCTTTCTCCCATGCCTCTTCTTCCAAGAGAATCCTCCTAACCCCATCATCAAAAGATAGGTCATTAGTAAAATTGATGTTGTTTGGTTGGTCATCAGGGTAATTGGTGTCAAAAGGTTCTTCCTATGTTTCATCACACGAATTCACATTATTCTTTTCAGAACTTTTTGGATATTCAGGTTGTCATCTATTGTTATCTCCCTTGGGCCTTCTATTATTATTCCAGTACGGCTTAGGGCCACAGAGGTTTCTATGTCTCTCAGGATCATGAAAACTAGCGACACTTTTTGTCAGGACAGTTAGTTATCTCATCATCTCTTGCATGGTTTCTAATGTGTCCTTTGATTCCTTTAGTTCATTCACAGGTTCCTTAGGCTTTCGAAGTTTAGAGTAAGATCTAGAAGTGGATGGCGAAAGTGATCGAAAAATATTTGCTTACCCATAAATGCGACATTCTACTCAGCCATCTTTGCATTGAATTGGGAAGTCTTCAAGTCATTGGGATTCTTATCCTTTAAGTGATATCCAAGCCACCCTTCAAACACATTAAAATAGTGAATAACACTTGCTTGGTCCTTGGGTTTGATTTCTTCTGGGATATTTCCTACAGTCTTGTCAAATCTTATGTTAAACTCATGGGTTGTTTCATTTTCCTTCTTCTTGATGTCAAACAGCCGATGCAAGAGGAATTTCCCATCTAACTCGCGAGACCAATTGCTATTAAGCTTTGTAACAAAATTTTCATACCCATTGATGGATGAGGCATGCACCCTGTCAAACCACTTCCAGACGTCTCCTTCCAAAGATGCCAGAAGGTCCCTCATGAAGACGTCTTCATCAGATGCTCCATATGCTTCCATGTGTTCCTCGACTTTGTCATTATTATCTTCAATGAATATATATGACACTCCATCAAACTTGGGAACTTTTTCAAAATATTTCTCAGGCATGTCATGGGGGGCTCCCTGGATCAAGGAAAAATCTAAAGGAGATGGCTTAGCCTTCCTTCCAAAAATCCTAGGGTTCTATGGAGGAGGAACATTTTGGTTTCCACTATTGTTTGTTCTGGCCATTGGATTAGATGAATTTGAAGGAAATCCACAAAGATGACTCGGGAAAACAGTGGGACTAGATATCTTCCAAAAGAAGTTGAAAGAGTTTTCTTTGGTTTGTCTGTGGTTCCGTGTGTAAGTTGTAAGGATTTCTTTAGGATTTATAGGACATTCTAAGAAATTAATATTAATGCGTTAGGTACAGTCCTCGGTAGAGTTAAAAAAAACTACTTGTAAGCGAATAATTGATTGTAATTCAATATATATAGGATGGTGAGTCATGATTCATATAGTTCATAATTAATTTGTATACATTTTGGTTCTTATATAATACAAGCGTTGTTGTTGTTTCCACTCCTTTGGTGTCTTCTTGTATGTATAATGTGAATGCTTAATATTCTATACTTTATGTTGTTTATATTCATGTATTCTTGTATATTACAACAACATTGTACATTTATATCTCCCACTAACTACAATTTATTCAAAGATAAGGTACTTCTTAGTGATAATGTCTTGCTCGACAGATGCGAAGAGGAAAAACAAATGTTATAAATGTTGGGTGTTGAGTACATATCATATCATGCATCTCCCAATGATTGTACTCTATATAGAGGTGAATATGTAGACAAAGAGATTTGTCCAAAATGTGGGCATGATATGCACCAAAAATCGAGAAACAATGCTAACGAACATGGTACTCCTCATAAGATATTGATTTACATGCCTATAATCCCCAGGATTCGAAGCCTCTTTCATTGTAAATAAATAAGTATGCTACAAGGATGGAATGCCTTGCACCGAAGTGAGTAAGGAATTATGTGAATCCAAACAGATTCAATATGCATGAAGCATATAGAGGATACATGGCTCAATAAATTCAAGGATGAAGTATAGAGCCTTCGATTGAGCATATCCATGGATGGAATCAACCCATATTCCCTCCAAAACACCAAGTATTAAGATTCAATATCAATGAAGCATATAGAGGATATAAGGCTCGATAAATTCAAGGATGAATTACAGATCCTTCGATTGAGCATATCCATGGATGGCATCAACCCATATTCCCTCCAAAACACTAACTATTATGTTTTTCACGTAGTAGTGATTAGTAAAAATACCCCCCCCCTGGTTGTTTGTGAAGAATGAACATATTATGTTGGCTCTTATAGTCCCTAGTAGAAGACAAGTGAAAAATATGGATGCTTACCTACAACCATTGATCAATGAATTGAAGGAATTATGGGAAGGGATACATGTATATGATGTATCGAGACCAATCCCAACAAAAAAGAGTTTTACGTTGTATGGCATATGTGCGTACACCACATATGATTATCCGGGATTAGGAGTTTTCTCTAGTGAATATGTTGTTTGATTTGTTTATATTGAAAGCAATATTTATTGGCATATTTAATTCAATTTGACTGTATTGATCTTCAACACTAGAGTGCTTTGTATCCCATAACAATGCAGGTCTTGTAACAAAAGGTTACCATGGATGTAAATGTTGTGGACCTTCTATGAAGGCTAGGTGGTCAAGTGACCTACGAAAGCCAGTGTATGACTACTCGAGGGTATTCCTACCTTAAAAATACCCTTATAGAAGAGAAACATCTACTTTCAATGGTAAACCAAAGAGAACCCAAAGGCCTAAAATAATGACACCGGATGATTAGCTTAGGGCATATGATAGAGAGAAGGAGAAGGAAATTGCATAGTTTTTTTTTATTAAAATGGGTAACCTATGTTCAACGATCCTGAATTCTTTGACACTTATGTTGAGAAATGTCCATTGGGATGAAAAATAAATCAACATTTTATTTCTTCAAATAGTAAAAGAAGCATTTCCCAATACAAGAAAATAGAGAGGTTGGCCCCTCTTGGTCATTTAAAGAAAGCTATGTTCCATAGGTTTTGAAGAAAGATGACATTTCTTTAGAAAAGGAAGTTATATTGGGTGTGACGGCACATTCTTTATACGAGTATACTATATGCCATTGTTGCACTGTAGATGAACATTTGTCGGGTTTGAAATCACATGACCATCTCAAACTTCTAAGGGTACGCATAATGTCAAAAAAAAGTTTTTTATTTTTTATCTATATACTTTACCACACGAGTTAAAATGCAATTAATTTTTTGTGTTCACTTTGTAGTGTCATTATTTGTTGCTCATGCGTGGGTGTTTGAACCACAACTTTCCTGATGACTTGTGACATGACAGATCTAAACTATCTGCATTTGTACGGTGGATCACAACAAAGGAGATTGAAATCGTTAGCATTCCATGGTGGCTTCAAGAGATAACTAAGATTGTTTGTACGTTTGAGAAGGGAATATCGAGGAGTTTCATGGACATGCAAGTTCATCTTCTAATTCACCTAGTCAATGAGGTTGAATTAGTTAGGTTAGTCTCATGCCGTTGCATGTTCTTCAGTGGAGAGGCAAATGAAAAAATTGAAGAGATTTGTTAACAAAAGGAAAAACCCATAATAGTATATCAGTCATTCTATTACGCCAATGAGTACATCAAGTAAACCGACCACACACCAAGCATAGTGATTTGGGACAATGAATGTGATAAGGATAAAAGGGACATGGAGCTACTCCAAATAAAAGGAAAAAGGAACATGATAAAGAGTAATTCAATTATCTTTCGTCACTTATATTCACAATGAAACTAATAATTTATATTTGATCTCAAATGTACTATATATCGATTTGATTTCGAGAATACAAAAATGAATTTAGAAATTGATGCCCTCAATAAATTCATTTTTTACAACGCAAAGGCAACACAACCATGTGTCACATTGTATGAAGAGAAGAGGAGGAAACATGACATCAATAGGAAATAAATTAGATGGTTGAACGGTAGTAGCATACCTTATCTAGATCATTAAAAAAAATTCCAATGGTTTGTCCCAATAGTTGGGTTGCTAACCAATTCAGAGAAAAATATGGTGCATATGTTCGTTACTTGCATGCCGAGGAGGATGCGCTAAACATAGGGATTAGGTGCAACAACTTGGTAATAATCTCTTTCTATTATACATTTATAACTTTATAGTGCACCTTTGAATTATATCATCTACATTTGATATATTAATGGTTGGGTTATTAGACATATGACACTATCATTTGTTCATTTTTTTTACAAGTGCACTTGCTCCCATATATGTGGGCATATGGGATTCATTTTCACACCGACGATGCCGATGATGGATTTCTTACACAAGATTGTGGAGTCGAAGTCGAGTTCAAGCAATCTAGCCATTTTAGCCATCACGATAAAAACCGAAAAGGGGGCAAGTTGGGTTATGTCATAAATATACAAGAGATCATTCAAGTGGACTTCTTATCTTTCCAATGTGTTATTTTTAGGTGCAAGTAGAGGGACACATTCAAGAGGAATAATGTAAAGGAAGATTATGATAGTGGGATGATATGTATAACTCTAGAAGGATGTGGGGTGAAACTAAGGAGCCTTATGTTTTCTCAAAACATTGCAACCAAGTGTTTTTTTACCCAAATGTGTTGGATATGGATTGGTGGCTCATATTAAAACACAAACCTATATCTAAACATACTTTTGAAAACAACATTGTTATCATGCCAAGCAAGGAAGGTAATGAGAGTGATCGAAACAAAGAGTGATATGTACATGTTTTATTTCATGATTTACAGTTTTGAGATATCAATTTATTAATGTTATCTTAATTCTTGAATTATATGGTTAATTTTTACCATTATGAAAGTGGAAATGGAAAGTTGATTACTATATGTTTTTAAACAATTTGAGTTGTTAATAATCAATCTGATGTGAAATGCGTTTAAATATCAAGATATTTGTGGTTGTATGGAATGATTTCATGTGATTGCCCATAGTTAGAGATTATCTTTCTTGATTTCCATTTAATTCATTCTAGTGTGGTTTTTATCATTTAATTTATTGTATAATTACAATTGGATCAAAATCAACCAATTAGATAACAAATTTAACTCCCTATAAGAAAATTATCACAACAGATGCCACTACTAAGCTCTTCTTCGAGCATGTTTCGGTTCATTTTGGCCTCCCATGGACCATTATTTCAAATTGAGACAATAGGATCTCGAGTACCTTTCGATCTTGTCTATGGTCGATGATGGACACCGAGCTGAACAAATCAACTGCCTTCCACCCAGAAATCGTTGGGTAGACATAAGTGGTCAACATGGGAATGTACAACTCCAAATATCTGTACAATTGGGATGAGATATTTTCATATGTTCAACATAGCTACAATAGAGCCCTTCATAGATCTATTAGTCACAATTCTTTGGATGTATGCTTGGTGTTCCAACCATTAGGCCCAATTGGTGCAGCACTACCCATTACATATACATAATAATAAGAGTCCTCCCATGATCAAATTGAGTTTGATCAGGAATCCACAAAGCGTTGAGTGGATCCAAGACATCAAACAACAAATTCATGATATCTTGTAGAAATCCAATGCTAAGTATAAGCAACAACATGACCAACATCGAGTTCCTCATAAGTTTCAGGTTAGCGATAAGGTCTGGTTACTTTTATAGAAAGAGTGCCTCATAGGGCCTCATCAAAAGCTACAACCACTTTGATATAATCCTTAGACTAGCACCAATGTTGTGAGTGAGAATTCTTTTGAGTTAACTATTCCCCTCTTTCCTCGTCTTGCATATTGTCTTTAACGTGGAGCTACTTCGACCAGATTTTCCACCCCTTTTGGACACCTCAGAGGCAGCCAAGAACTTGACCCCTACATAATTCAATCATTACTATATTGAGAAGGATACAATCGATCAGGTCATGTACATTGAGATGAAGGACACTCATCGACTGAACATCCAAATTTATCAGGTCATCAAAGTAGGGTAGCGTCTTTACCAAGGAAAGTGACTTACTAGGAGTCAGATTCAGGAAAAGTTTCCTCATCTGATGGAGGAACTTGATGCAATGGGGACCATTTCTACCTAAAGGGGAGGACCAATCCAGGTGGATATTGGTGTCCACCCACCTTTTCCACTAAGTTACAATGGTTCTCCATCTTATTGGTAGTTTTTTGTGTTTTTTCAAGTCCCAAACTTTTGGAGTCATTTTGAAGTCCTAAACGATGGTTTTTTGGCTAATTGAGGGGCCAAGGTATGCCAAGGATTTTCCATGGCATACTGTGGCCCTATCAAGATTTGTAATTATCAATTAGTTCTTTCCAATGAGTTATCGATTGCCCTAAACAAAGATCATATGTAAAGGTTGTACCCCCATGAAGTTGATGTATCAATTATCCACCTTGGGGCCCAAAAATACTTTAGGCGCTTCATCTTCTAGGGTTAGGTTTTTGGATGTTAGGTTTTTTCCCTCTTTATGAATATGATAAAAATTTCCTATTTTGTGGTATCTTTGTAATCAACTCTTGAAATTAATGTAGCCAACACATTTATTTTCAAAGATAAGATACCACCATCTAGTTTGCATTTCTTTGTAGTTTAAAATGTTTTTCCATTCCATTTAATAATAAAACTTGGGTTTTAGTGTACTACTATGCTTTCTACAAAATAATTTCATGTTTGTTTTCATTTTATATTGTTTCCTTAATTTCATTATGCAAATAATCCATATCATGTGTCTTACTGATTTGAGATAAGTAAAGGAGAAAATTATTACATGTATTGACATCTAAGGAAGATACAAGGGGCCAATTTTATTTTTTTTGTACTACCATAAAAGTACATTTTCAAACTTTATTATTAGTTGATAGGTTACTATAGAAGGGGTTGAAACTTATCTCATTGTTAAGTATAATTTTTCCTTGAATTTCCATGAAGTTTGAGGTTGTTATAAGTGAATTATTGTGATCTTTTCATTGTTGTTTTATACTTTAATTTTCAGTAGTCTTAAAGCTGAAAATTTTAGGGCTAAGATACAAAAAACCTCTAGGTTTAGAGGTGGATTTTTTTTTTTTTGGATTAAAATTCAAGCAAGGTTTGTTTTCCAACATTATTTATGGTTGAGATCATTCTCAAGTAAGAGGCTAGGGAGGATGTATTTAAGTGGGAATTTACTTGGTAAGGAATGTTTCTACTTCATATTGTATATTTTACAAGATGGATAATGCATTGGTCTCTTGTTTATTTTCTAACACCATGTCTAGTGTTGGTTGGGATGTGGATATTAAAGCTTTGAGACACATGACATACAACATGTCTTTGTCTAGAGGGATGAAAGAGGGTGGCATTTATAGGTCATTTACTATTGTAGTGTCACTCATACATTCCAACGAGAGGTTGATAGGATCTTTACAATTCATGGTGAGATGTCATAGAGTTGAATACAACTTTGATCATGGATACTTTGATTACTTCTCATGTTGATGAGGAATTGATATCTGTTAGTGCATATGGTTCTCATTAAAAAGTTGAGAAGAATATGGAGATTTCTATTCTATATTTAGAGGCTTCGAAGCGTATAGGAGCGCATGTTCCTTCTAGGAGATATAATAGTCATTTTCATTAGTTTATTCCAACTGTGAAACTTCTAATTGACAAATGGGGGAGAGGTGTGAAACACACATGGAGGATGTTGTTGAGATTGATTCCAGAGGTACAATTGATGGCGGTATTATGGAGTACACAACTAGGATGAATTGTAGTTTTTCTTAGATAGAGGGAGTTTCCCTTGTTGTAACTTCTAATTTGGCATTCTCTTAGGATGAGGGATTTGAATTAGTTCAGGTTGGTTTAGTTTCCAAAGTATTTGAGGTGCATGATAGGTATTCTCACACGGACAAGTTCATGATGAATTTGCAAAGATTATTGTATATACCATGAGATTTGTATTTCGAGATTGAGGAGTAGATGTGTATGTATCTCTATTTTTGTGACTTTGAAATATGTGATCCACTTGTCTTGATGTTGTATGGAGGTGTGATCTCCTAGACAATTCATGTTGTGATGTCCATTGGTTTTGTCTTGTAATGCAAACTTGGAGGATGATGTAGATTGGAATTATGATTTTGTTCCAAAGAGACATTCCTTCATATGCATAAGTGGTCATTATTCATTAAATGATCAAGATGTTGTGATGGCATGGTTGATAGTCTTGTTGTAGACGAGAGTGGTAGATTATGGGACCACAACTAGTAATAATTAATAGATAGAAAATTTGGAGGAGATGCAGAGCGAGTTGACAACTGTCAATATAAACGCTTTCCAAATAAAGAGGGGTTTAAATTTTTATTAAAGGAAATTTGGGGTCTAAAATGGGCTTTATAAGAAAATGATCCAGCATATAAGAAAACGATCCAACCATAATTACTTGATGAGCTGGAATTAAAGAACCAATAGAATTTCAATCAAATGAGTCAACCATAATGGTTAACTTGACATTTGTCATTAAAAAAACTACTTTTTTTGTTCGGATGTTAAACATATCTCCTTGTGTTTTTACTCAAATTTTGAGCGGGAGAACTCTTTGGATGTGAAATTAAGTTCTACATCCAATGAGTACCCACACCACATACTCTTGACGAACCCCGTTGCCCCCAAAAAAAGAAATACCTGAAATTTCTTGTATTTAAGGTATTTTTCAGTTATTTCTTATTTTTTGGGCAGCGGGGTCCATCAAAAGTATGCAGTATGGGTACTTGTTGGATATGGAATTTAATCATGCATCCAACGAGTGCTCCGACTCGAAATTTGAGTAAAAACATAGGGAGATATGTTGAAAATACGAACAAAAAATAGTTTCTTTCTTTTTTCCTCCAAAATTTATAAATATTATTTTATTATTTTAACTATTATTTTTATATTTTCCTTAGGAGGCTCATTTTAGACCTCAAATTTCCTCTAATGTGGGTTACTCCAAAAGTGTTACACCATTTTGAGAGGGGCTTCATGAGATTTGTGGCACACTGTGTATGTTCAACGTTTGGATGGTTTTAGATGGATTACATCATGAGAGATGTTATATGGGATTTTCATATTTGAGATAGCTTACTCAGTGAATGCTTGGCCTTAATTGTTTTTTTGGCTTGGTGTTTTTCCCTTGGGTGTTGGAAATCTCTTGGTAGTTTGGTGTGCACTCTTCATTGGGGCCCCTGTTGGAATTATTATTAAATCCCCTTTGACCACATAGTCTAATTGTCTATTTTCCTACATTACCAGGTATCCATCACTCCACTAGTGCATGGGGGGACGCACCTAGGGTACATATGCCACTTGCTGCATCTGATTGCATGCGTTTAGGAGGCCCAATTATTAATCCCTATAATTTAGAAACCCACTCTAAGTGCCACCAACAGTCGCCTTCAGTAGACCTGGGTAGGTAAGCAGGTATGTTTAGTTATGTTGCAGCTACTATCAGTTAGATCATAATCGACTGGCCTAGTTCCAATTTGCATGATTCAAGGGAGTGTGGGTTCCTTTTCTCACCTACCCTCATCAGTTAATTAATTGTAGACTAAGTTAGTTATCTGAAGTTGCATTAGTGAGATCCAATGGTGATTTTCCCACATCGAGTTAGCTCCGAAGTTAGTCTAAGTTGGTAGATTCGAATCCTATATTAGGCATTTGAATTCTCCTATATGTACAACCAGTGTATTCCATATTGTTTACTGATTCATGAATATAATCATATTATTCCAATTTTGTCTCCATGTGTGTGCAATTTTGTCATGATTAATTAAACATACAATGTTAAATTCTTCTCTCTCTTCTGCAACATTCTCTTCTCATTTGAATTCTTGTAGGCTGATGATCCTATGCTTCATAGAATTTAACATGGTATCAGAGCGGGTATCTATGCCTACCTCAAACCTCAAAAACTCCCATTGATGCACCAAAATCCAATGAGTTTCCACATAATTCTTGGAAAAATTGCATTGCTCCCTCTGGATTATGTCTAGAGAAGTCTATCTAGGTGCGATGTACTCAAATAAAGTGCACATGTTGAATTGAAGAGTGTTTGAGCTAAATTGATTCAAATCAGAGTTTGTTTTGCAGGTACAATTTCAACAACAAATTTTGAAAATCACAGACAACTTTGAAGAGGTACCACAAACTCTATAGATCATCTTAGAGGGCCTACCATACCTTTCTTGAAAGGCCTTTCCATGATCTAAAATTGGTTTTTTGCAGAATTCAATTTGAGTCTCTGGTTTGAGAGATATGTTCAGTTGAATATCGGAGGTTTGCAACAGCTCGAGTCCATCTGTACCCTGTATTTCAGCTTGATATTTCTCACTCCACAGGATGAGATAGGTTAATTTCCTTATATGATATGAAATATTTATTCGATTCAAATGGGTCTTCTATGAAATTTGATTCCGTTGACTATAGAAGAAGGTGTGATTGAATTGGCAACATGACATCAATCACGCTTTTTGAGCTTGTATTTAAACTTACACACGTGATTTGATTTACATGTACAACTTCTTGGATTCAAAGTTGTCACTGAATTTGAAGAAGAAAATTGCAGAAATCACAACTTCAAATATGGATTTGATATCAGTTCCACTTCTATCACCATTCAATTATGCTGAGTGGAAATTGAAGATGGTTGCATATCTTGATCTCCTTGATGTGTCTTTTGGAGCTGGTAAAGAATCTTATGAAGATGAAAATGATTGGATAGATGACGGTGAAAGAGCATATGCAATAATGTGTATGGCAATGACTCCTAATATGTGTTATCTCATGGAATCTGTTGAAATCCATTTGAGCTCTAGAGAAATCTAAAGAGAGCCTTTGGTGTGCAGAAAGAAGTAGATAATACCTGGAGTGAATCTAATACCTCTTCAAGTGTTCTTCCTTCAAATTTCTTGGCCACAGTTCTCTTTGATGAATTTGTTCAAGATAAAGGAGAATCAAAATCTTGAACTCAATCCATTCGAAATGTTGAAAGTCTCGTTGTAGTGACTCATTCTCCTCTTACTCCTGAAGTTTATGAGATCTCTGATATATCATCTTCTCATATAATTGATCCATAAGAAGAGATTCGAACCTCCATTGTTCAAGAAAAACTCTCCTTCCATCCTACTCAGTCATTCTCCAGAGATTATTCTATTCTAAATTATGTGCAAAGTTTGTCAGTGAAAGCTCAAGGAGCCGAAGAGAAAATTGATCCTCTCTCTCCAATCATGTTGTTAGTGTGCATAAAAGTGATAATTTGGATGTTTTGGAAGAAATGTAATATTTTAGGAGTGATCCATTCACCCTCATTGATCTAGTTCTTACAACAAATTCCTACATGATTGCTTGCAGCAATACTCAGAGTTTTGTTGAAGAAGGAGAACATAGTGCATATGCCATATTAGTGGTGCACTTGGAACCTTTTTTCCCCATTCTTGGATATGATATCACCTTAATTGGTTTGAACTTAAAGTTTCACGAACCTCCAGTCATGTTTGTAATTGTTCTCATCAATTTTGTTGTGAAAAATCAAGCACCTCAAGTCTCCTTCAAAAATTATGTTGTTGGGGATTCTATATTGGTTTCTTCTCATGAGTTTACTAATGTGTTGGATAGTGATTCATTGGATATTTTGGAAGCAATATCAGATTATGGAGCTCAAACATTTCCTCTACATGGTCCAAAGACTCATCCTTCCTACATGATCACATGCACACTTACTTACAATGATACTGAATTTGGAGACATCATGCATTCGCCTGGACAATTTGTCCTCACATTTGGAGATGATTTTACCTCACATGGTTAAATGTTCAAGGCTGCAACATCTTAGTTGATTGGGTTCACCTCACATGGTTTGAATTATCAAGCACCTTTTCTATCTCATCAGTGTACCTCAATTGAGTAGATTCATGTTCTTCTAAAGAGGAAAATTCCTCCAGACATAATCCATCTTGCATCCATCTATGTTCTTGATAAAGTTGAGCTTAACCATCTTCTTCCAAAGAGGAAAATTCTTCCAAACATAATCATTTAGTTTGAGAGGTTCACATGCACAGTCCCAAAATACTAGTGCATACAAGGATCGTCACTCTGCAAACTGCATCTCCATGGAGCAATATTGTAGAAACATTTTTAACAAGTTTTTGATATGAAAGCTTGATCCTAATGTTCCTGCTTATTTTGAGGGGGGGGTTCCCATGAGGCTTTCTCCATTTCCTCGGTTTTATTAAGCAATTATTATTTTTGCATTTATATTGTATGGGTGACCTTTGGCCTTAGTTGTCAGGGCCTAGGTTGTCCAAAGTAAGGATTAATGGGGGGTGTTGGGAGGATTAATGGGGGGTGTTGGGATTATTATTAATCCTCCCTTTGACCACATAGTATAATTGTCTATTATCCTAGCTTAGGAGGTATTCATCACTCCATTAGTGCATGGGGGACACGCATAGGGACATATTCCACTTACTGCGCTTGATTGCATGAGTTTAGGATCCCCGGGGACCAATCCCTATAATTTAGGAACCTACTCTAAGTGCCACTTGCAGTCTCCTTCAGTGGACCTTGGTAGGTAAGAAGTTATGTTTAGTTATGCTCCAGTTACTATCAGTTATCCTAGCACCAATTTGCATGATTGAAGGGAGTGTGGGCGCCTTTTCTCACCTACCCTCATCAGTTAACTGATTGTAGACTAAGTTAGTTATCCGAAGTTGCATTAGTGAGCCCCACTAGTGATTTTCCCACACCGAGTTAGCTCTAGAGTCAGTGTGAGTTAGTAGATTCGAATCCTATCTTAAGCATTCGAATTATCCTATATGTACTCACCTGTGTGTTCTATATTATTTATTGATTCATGAATATAATCATATTATTCCAATTTTGTCTCCATGTGTGTGCAATTTTGTCATGATTAATTGAAGTCAATGCTAAATTCTTCTCTCTTCTACTTCATTGTCTTCTCGTTTGAATTCATGCAGGCTAATGATCCTATGCTTCATAGGATTTAATAGCCTTATGGAGGAGCAACTTGCTAGGAGAACACCCTTCATGGGATGAGGAACACTTTGCATAATAGAGGAGAGATTCAAGCCCTTTATGGAATGTTGTAGCTTGGATTCCTATTTGAAGGTTTGGAAATGGATTGGGGATGATTAGGGCTTCAACAATGTCCTTTTAGGGGGTAGTTGAGTCAATCAAGTACATTTCTTAGAATGATTGATGGAGTCATCGAAGGCTTGTGTTTGAGTGATGTGGATGTTCCTTATGTAGACATCACCTTAGATCCATTACATCATTGTAAAAGTACATTTTCAAATCCGGTTATTTGTCGATAAGTTGCCCAAGAAGGGTCTGAAACTTAAGTTATTATTTAGTATATTCTCTCCTTGAATTTCCATCAAGTTTGGGGTTGATAGAAGTGAATTATTATGATATTTACACTCTGGGTTTATATTTTATGTTGAGAACTCTAGGATTAATATCTAGGAAACTAAGGCTTAGAAATGGATTTTATGTTTTGGACTAAAAGTCAAAGAAGGTAGAATTTCCAACAATAAGACGTTTCTTAGTATCAATGCTTGCCAGGTTAGATAAATATTGTAATATTACTAGCATATATCCATATGAGCTCCTTGATTACTTGGTATGAAGAAACACAAAAAAAATCAAGGTACAAGCCTCACTATTTTGTACCATTAAATGTTATTTATTGAATATTTTTCATTTTTTCTTCATTTTATTTTATTAGTGTTGTATATGTATACATATATGCGATAGATATCTAGGCCACAAAGTTTGTAAATCACCTCACTTATCACAAGGAAATCACAGATGCCCTTATTAATTTATCTTTTGGTAGGAATGTGGGTATTGATAGAAACTCTAAGGGGTAGGCTTCTCTATATCATGATCACGCAACCAAACAAGAAAGATGACTAGTTGAATCTAAATCCTAATTTTCAATGTTGCATATCTAAAGATATAAGAGCTGTGTATGGGTGCATGTTGTAAACAACATGAGAGTTTTCTATGCATTTGGTTGTGTAAGATGATTACAATCTCGAAGGAAATCATGGTGAGAAGAGGATGCACAATAAATAAATAAAAATTGTTGGGATGAAAAAATGTTTTCATGCACTACCTAGCCTTGTATATCACTTCACTTCTTCGTAGGAAATTATGGATGCCCTTATTGGTTTTACTTTTGGTGAGAGTATGGATGTTGATTAAAAAATTTTAGGGGGGGGCATTTTTCTATATCAAGATCAAGCAATTGAATAAAATGAGTGCCTCATATCAATTGAATCCAAAAATTATTTTACAAAAGCTCCATAGAGGATTGAAGAGTATGTGTGGGTACATGTTGCAACAACATGGAAGAAAGAGGGGTATTTAGATCGTAGAAACAACTCGAATACACACAAATGTTACATGTGTTTGACTTATATTTTAATGGAATTTTTAGGAAAACATGTGAAAGGGGTATTATGGAGTACTCTTTGTCATATATATTTTCTTCATGCGACACAAAGGAGGAGGGGAAATACCTAGTAACAAGCATATTCAAACCCCCAATGACATAAGTAGCGTGCCATATTCTTGTGAAATGGAGAAGGATAAGGGTAGGTTGCACGAGAAACATACTTACCCCACAATACTAGAGGAGAGAGGAAGTTTGAGCAACACACACACTCACCTTGAAATATTGTTAATAATATATATATTTTTTCTTGCAGGACAAAGGAGGAAAGGGGAAATCGAAGTAACAGGAATACTACCCCCCATTAGCATAAGGATCATGGCATACTTTTGTGGCACAAAGGAGGAGAGGAGAAGGCCACACAACAAGCATGCTCACCTCTTATCGTTGGAGGAGAGGGGAAGGCCACACAACAAGCATGCTCACCTCTTAGCATTGAAAGAGAGGGAAAGGCCACACAACAAGCATACTCACACTGTAGTATAAGAGGAGAAAGGAAGGTCAAGTAGTATGCATACCCATGAATTTCTCACCTAATGGTATTGGAGGAGAGGGTAATTCAAGAATTCTCACCCTATGGTGTTGGAGGAGAGGGTAAATCAGTAATGATGACCCCAAAATTGGAGGAGAGCAAGACAAAGTAAGCATCCTCATGTTACTATACAGGAAGATAGGGGAAAGAAATCATGTTGACCCCAATGTTGAAGGATAGTGGGAAAAATGAAAGCATGCTCACCCCATGGTATTGTAGGAGAGGGAAAATAAAGCATGTTCACTATGTGGTATTGGAGGAGGCATCGGGTAGGAGGGAAAAGGGAAGAAAAAGCATGATCACCTATGATACTAGAGGAGAGTGGAAGCATGCATATTCCCTTGTAATACTGGAGGAAAGGGGAAAGAAAACATACTCCTTCAGGATCTTGGAGTAAATACGAAGTAGGTGGATTCCCATATAATACTAAATGAGAGGGGAAATCAAGAATAGTCCCTCATGGTGGAGGAGAGGAGAAAGTAGGAATTATCACCCTGCAATACTACAGGATAGGGAAAAGTAGGCATGCTCAACTTATGGTACTAGAAGATAGGGGAAAGTAGTCATATTCATTTCGTGGTACTCGAGAGAAGGGAAAGTAGGCATGGTCATGATGTACTATTGGAGGTGAGGGGGAAACAAAATGGTCACCCTGTAGTATTAGAGGAGATAGGAAAGTATGCATGGTCACCTCACGCTACTAGAGGAGAGAGGGAATAAGACATGGTCCTCTTCAGTACTATCGGAGAGGAGAAAGTAGGCATCCTTACCCTATGAAACTAAAGGAGAGGGTAACACAATCATTCTCACATTGTGGTATTAGAGGAGAGAGAAAAGTAGTGGTACTCACCCCATTGTATTGGAAGAGAGGGGAACACATGTATTCTCACCTTAAGGTACTGGAAAAGAGGGGAAAACATGCATGCTCACCATAGGGTATTGGAGGAGAGGGGAAGGAAAGGTGGAAGTGATCCTCATCCCAAGGTATTGGAGGAGAAGGTAAATCAAGCATACTCACCTCATAGTACTCACCCTACAACTTATCAACAATTATGTTAGTAGGAGGTACCACTCCCTTATGCATGCCTCCATTGGGATAAGGACAAGCATACTCACCACCCACAATCTGAGGATCATGTCACATTGGAGATTAATTTGTCGTATACAAATTGTTACAACCAACGTGGGAATCTAATTATTTTATAGAGAGATATTTATGTCATAGAAACAATTCCAAGATGTCCCAAATGTGTTAGGCATATATGACTTATTTTAATCAATGTTTTAGGAAAACATGCGAAATAGATAGAATGGAGCATGATTGGTCTTGTATGTATATATATGCTTCATAGCAAAGAAGAGGGGAAATCGAAGAAAAGAGCTTACTCACCCGGGAATCAATCAACCATTATGGTAATAAGGAACACCATCATGAAAAATGTCATGCATTTGATTGTACAAGATTGCTAAATTGCATAAGACCATCAATGTGAGAAGAAAATGTGCACCAAATCCCACTAATATAACAAGATGTAAATTTGTTTTCATTGAGATGAGAAGGCACATTTCTACAATCCAAGTGGGGGAAGTCTCTATTTGTCCCATTATGTTATTAAGGAACACTGTTATGAAAATGTGCATCAAACTCTACTAAGATAATAAGATGTAAAATTGTTTTCATTGTGTCGATTCCGAGTGGGGTAAGTGTTTATATGTCCCATAAAAAAAGTGCCTCGGTGTATTGTTGCATTGAGAAGGTGCATGCATAAGTATCATAGCGGTAAGATGGGTGTGTGTTGTAGTTAGTGGTGAAATGTTTGGAGATTTGATCCCTATTGAGGATTTGTGAAAACATTGTTAGATGGTTCTATACTAGTAGCATAGTGGAGCCTGGGTGGGGGAAAGTGTCCATTTGTCCCATAAATAAAAACTGCATTCATTAGTGTGATGTATCATAATGGTGAGAGGGATGTGTCCCACAACCGTTATGAACTCTACGATATCTCATCACAATGACCAGTGAACATTCAGATCGCCTACCTGAATCAAAGGTATGTAGACTACTCCCAGTTGAATCGCAGAAGTAAATATGATTCTCAAAATTGACAATAAATATCATTCTCAAAGCTTACAGTTACTGTAAGCTCTTTAGTGTGTTGCATATTCCTTTCTGCAACTATAATTTGTATTAGTATAAGTTAGCAACTGGAACAGTCTCAACTTAACCGATATCACCTTTGTATTCCAACCCAAATCATAGATTTTTAGACTATTCTAATCCAAATCATAGAATTTTGACTATACGGTTGAGGAGTTGTACTAATTGAAATTGGAAAATTACAAACTAATGGATACACACAACCGAGGCTGCAGATCAGCTCTCAAAAAGTTTCATTTTGACTGGCACACAATTGTTGTTCCCAAATTAACATTCATTAAACTTCGATAACAACTTCTAAAGTAATATATGTCCAATGAAACTTCATTCACAATAAGAAAGTTAATGGTAGATTGATTAGTATCATTTACCATGCAACACATACTTGGTCTTGCCAGTGACAAATCATAGTTCCAATTTCTAATGCCAAACATCCCACTCTAGTATTTCCATGATCTTGGCCTGCTATGCCATGATTGGATATGACCCCTGCCTTATGGGAGAATACGTTGTTTGTAATTTTCCAATTTCAAATAGTGTGTTGCATATTCTTCTCTACAACTATAATTTGTATTAGTGCAAGTTAGCAACTGGCATAATCTCAACTTAACTGATCTCACCAGTCCCCAAAAGTCGCCCAAGAGTTACTCTGGCCTTGTCCCATTTTCGCATACCACGGCCGGAATGAAACGATGGTGGAGGGATGAATACTCAGTCACTGATCAATTAAGTCCCTTGTTTAAATAATTATATTATTTTAAATGTCCATCAGGCCACCGATGTCTCATTTCTCTTTGTTAAAATTTTTACTTTGCAAAGACTCAAGGCATCCGAGAATGCTAAGATATCCAAAATAGAGTCTGTACGAAATCTTGAAATTTCATCAATTCAAAACTTGACATCTTAATTGATCTCATCAGTCTCAAAATCTATCAAAATTGAAAGAGATGTAAAAACTTAAGTGCACTACAAACCTCTTGATCTGGTGAAAATGGATTTGGGTGGGTTTTTTCAATAAAATTGATGAAAACAAATCCAATTATCGTTGCATTCCAAGTCGGTGCCTCAAGCTTCTTCATATGTACTCAAACAAAATCATACCCATTGGAACTTATATTTCTTCACAGTTGATGGGAATTCTTGTATGCTTTTTCCATTTCATTCCAATTCAAGTAGCATATGTGTAGTAATTCAGTCCATTATTATAAATAATATGATTTGTTGTTTAGTATCGTAAGATACCATGATTAAAAGTTTTTATGTTGTTTTCGAGGCAAAATTAAGTTTGATTTTGGTAATACTAATGGTGGTTCCAGTAGATGAAAACAACAAGTGGAGGAATCGGTTACCCAGACATCAAGCTTTTTTATTATATTGATTGCAATTGAATTAAGAGATTGGCTATGACTAATTTGAAAGTTGTTGGGACCTCCATTGGTTTTGGATATTTTATAGCAATTTAGGCCTATGCTACATGTTAGTGGGTTCACTTTTTCTGATTACTCTATATAAAATCAATGAAACTGCTTCAATTCTTCACATACACATGCGTTTGTTATTTGCCTTTAATTTAATGATGGCTAGGATTAGGCTCAAACATAACTTCATGTTTTTTAGTCACACATATGATTATTGTGGCTTTGGAGGTTTGCATCAACAACTTTATTTGTTTACAATTTCAATTGATTATGGGTAGTTTCACATTATCGTTCCCAAAATGATCAACCAAAGTTGTATCAAAATATGGAGCAATGATACATTAAGTGGGTTACTGTCTTCCCTGCTTCCTCACAAAGAGAGCATCTCCCAGGCCTTCCCATCTTCATCTTTGTAGGATCCCATGTAAGGATGGAATTATTAACCATGCAAGATATTTGTTGTCAGGAAACGTCTTCACAAATCAAATTTTTTTTCAACAATTCATAACAAAAGTATCCAATATTTATTTTCAGTAATTATATCAACGACATCTCCCAAAGGACCAATAGTAATAATATAATAAAAGTAAAATAGAATATCTTCCGAAGTTACATTTCTTCAACACTCCCTCTTAACAAGGAAGGTATTATACAACGATAACAACAACAATTGCACAATTGATTGGTGAATCTATACGTCATAGGAATTTTTGGAAAAACAACAACATCAACATGGAGCATAATCAACATTAGCGTGGAACATCATCATGGAATATCATCATCAATGTCATCATGGAATATTGTGATCATCATCAACATGGGACATCATCATGGAACTTCATCATCATCAACAACATGAGCATCATCATCAATGTGTGACTATTGAAACATCATCATCTGGAATACCATCAACATGTAAATGCTAGAACATCATCAGCAGTAGCACGTAAATGTTGGAACATCATCTGCATGTAAGTTCTAGAACATCATTAGCGTGTAAATGTTGGAAGTTCATCCATATGTGAATACTAGAACATCAATATCATAAGCATGTAAATGTTGCAACATCATCATCATCAACATGTGAATTATGGAACACTATCAACATGTAAATCCTGGAACATTAGCAACAACAACATGTGAATGCTAGAACACCATCAGCATGTAAATGATGGAACATCAGTGGACATCTGGAGTATCTCTATAGTGGGCACTATGGTATACCAAACATGCCTTGTCTAGATTACTAATCCTTTCAAACCAAAAAATACTATCCAGACATACCAGTCTATCAAGGTCTCAATACTGTATTTTACTTACTAATCCTTTTGAACCAAACAAGCCTAGTCAAACATGTCGAACCCCCTAGGATCAAACATACCTTGTTAACACAAGATGACATAAAAATCCTAGACTAAGAGGACACACCACTGCTATAGGAAAAAACAACATCATCATCACTCCCTCTTATGCGAGAGGTCCTTTCATACTACACCAAGCTTGTCTCAAAAGTATTCAAACTTTATTTGAGACAAAGGCTTATCAACACATCAACAACATGTTCATATGTAGGAACATATTGTAGCTTTACAACTCTGTTCTACACCATGTCCCATATGCAGTGATACTTGATTTCTGTATGCTTCAATTTGTCATGGAACAATGGATTTTCTGACAGCTTGATGCAACTCTGCTTAGTGCAGTAGATATCAATCATGTCCATCTCGGTATCGAACAATCCTGTCAACAACCTGTGAAGCCACATTGCTTTGCTACAGGTTGAACATGTATCAATATATTCATCCTCTGTCATACTGAGTACAACCCTAGTTTGCTACCTACTGAGATACGAGATCACACCTAATCCCAACTGAAACAACATCTTGAAGTGCTCTTTTTGTCTTAATAACTACCTGCCCAATCTGAATCTGTATAACTGTGTAATCTTATCTCACTATCAAATGCATATATGAGGCCATAATCCAATGTACACTTTAGTTTCCTCATCACATGTTTTGTTGCAACAAAATGAACATGTTTGGGCTCTACCATATACTAACTCAAGGTGTTCACATCAAAACAGATATCTGGTATTGTATTGGTTAAATACATCAATGAGCCAAAAATTTGTTTGTACAGTGTAAAATTTATTGTCCCTAAAGAATCATCATTTAAGAGCTTCAAGTTTGTCACCATCGGATTATTCATTGCCTTGCAATCCATCATTCTAAATCTCTTTAGGATCTTAACAGTATATTTTCCTTGATTTAGGAAAATCTCATCTGGGAACTTCCATACCTAAGTACCTAGAAAGTAATGAATCATACCAAGGTATTTCATCTCAAATTCTATAGCAAGATTCTTCTTACATTCACTAATGAGCTTCTCTTCACCTATAAAAAATAGATCATCCACATACAACATTAATATCATAATCCAATCATCTACAACCTTGTAGTAAAGGTTGGAATTTGCTTTACTCTTGGTAAAGACCAAACTCCTCAGGAAGCCATCAATTCTTCTATACCATGCTATGGGTTCTTGCTTCAACACATACACTGCTTTCTTCAACCTGCATACATGTGTCTTTTTATCCAGAGTTTCAAAACCTTGTGGTTGTTCAATGTGCACTTCCTCTTTTATCACACCATTAAGAAAAGTTTTATTTACGTCCATTTGGTGTAACTTCCATTTCATCTTGGTTGTCAGGTAAAGGATAGTTTTGATTGAAGTATATCTAGATATTGGTGCGAAAGTCTCTTCATAATCAATTTATTCCTCCTGAGAGAACCCTCGAGCTACAAATCTTACCTTGTATTTTTCAATATTGCCATTTGTTGAATGCTTTGTGGATCGAGTAGACTATTGATTAATCTTTCGATCTTGCCACCACATCCCAAACATCATTATTTACAATAGAATGATATTCCTCAACCATGGAATCCATCGATTCCTTCTTCTTTGTTGCTTCTTCAAAACATATAGGTTCTTTATCAACAAGGCTGCACATCAAGACCACTTAACTGGAGTATGGATTTGGTCTCTTTCTTCCTTTAGGAGCACCATACTTTTCCACATATTGAATTATTTCACGAGGTCAAGATGGTCTTATTTTGTGTGTGATGGTCTTCTGGTGTATGCTCTTCTTCATCATCTCTAGTTGGTAATATGTTTGTCTCTGCAACTCTAGGATATTCATGCTCCTCATCACGATCCTCATCTGCATTGTTCTTTATGGACTTGCTGAAAGTTGCATCCTCATCAAATGTAACATCTCTGTTGATTTCAATCTGACAATAACTTGGGACGTAGACTTTGTAAGCTTTTTATTGCTCACTATATCCAACAAAAATCCCCTTATTTCTTGAATGATCCAAGTTTGATCATTTCTACTTATGAACATGTATGTATACAGGAAAACCAAATATCTTAAGGTGGTTGACTTCAGTCTTCTCACTAGTAAACATTTATTCTGGAGTCTTGTTCCCAATAGCACTATGGGAGATTGTGTTCTACACATAATCTGTGGTTCTAGATGCTTCAACCCACAAATGCATATGTAGATCCTGATCATGGATCATGGATTTTATTGTTTCTATTATGGATCTATTCTTTCTTTTTGCCACTCCATTCCATTGAGGATAACAGGGAGTGGCGAGATCCCTCTTAATCCCAACTTCTTTACAGAAATCCTTGAAATCATTTCATGTGAATTCTCCTCTATTAACTAATCTCAAGGTCTTGATCTTCTTTTCAGAGAGATTCTCTACAAGGGCTTTAAAATATATGAACTTACCAAATATGTTATCTTTACTCTTCAAGAAATAAATCCAAGTCTTGCGGGAATAATCATCAATAAAAGAAACATAACAATCATACCTGCTTAGAGAAGTAGATGACATCAGACCACATATATCTGAGTGAACAATGTCCAAGATCCCCTTCGATTTACTATTGTTGCTTGGAAATGGGTTCTTGGTATTCTTTCCTTGTGCACATCCCTTACAAACTCATTCATGACCAATCAAGATCTCTGGTAAACCTATTACTACCTTGATCATGATTGGAAATTATTTGTAATTTACATGAACAAGTCTTCTATGCCACAACTAACATGGAATAATGGTACTAGTTTTCAAGTATGAATCTGAATGTCCCTTCGAATTGTATAGTCCTCCTTATTCAATCCCAATCCTGACTGCATCATCTATTGTCTTTCCTTTCAGACACATTAGGACTTCACTATCTACAAAAGAAAATCTAAAACCTTTATTACGAAAATTTGAGATAGAAAGGAGTCTCTTTTTTAAACCTAGGACATATTGAACTTCTTTCATCTTCATGGAATTTCTAGATTTCAACTTATAAGAGGCTTCTCCCATTCCTTTGATGGGATATTGATAATCATCTCCAAGATTCACTTTGTGTGGAGAGTCTTTCTGAATAAGGCATGAGAGGGAGTCTTTGTAACCTTGCATATGTTTGGAAGCACCACTATATATAATCCAAGTGTCACTTCTGTGTGAGACTGAACCTATGAGAACTGAAATTAAGACATATTCTTCACTGAAGTCTTCATCTTCTATATCCTTCTCCTCATATCATTCATTATCTTCAACTGCATGGGAATGAAACCTTTTGTTCTTCTTTAAGGAGAAAGTTTCTTGCAACGTGTCCCATCTTGTGATATGTATAACATTCAAAGGATGGGAAGTTCCTTGTATTCCTTTTACCTCTTCGAGATCCTTGAGGTCTTTCATGGGATGTTCAATGATCCTTTCTCTTGTTCCTTTATTTCTTTGCATGTGCTTCCAAAGATTCAGCTTCATTGTCATTTAACTCTTCTTCTTTGTTTATTATTATTTCGTCTTCTTGCACACATTCCTCCCATAGTCTATTGAACTTGGTCAACTTCCTTCTAGCACATATTCCTTTGATGAAGGAGTCCCAGTCCCTTGGGAGACCATTCAAAGTGGTCATCACAATTTTTGTTTCTTCTACCATATCTCCAATAGCTTCTAATTGTTCTTTAATATGGGACAATGTTGTGAAGTATGAATGCACTGTTTCTTCCTTTTGAACCTTTACACTCTTGAGTTGGTTTCTCAAGGTCATTCTTCGGTTGATGTTTCTTCCTTCAAATAAACTAGACAATGCATCAAACATTTTTTTTAGAGTCTTCTTTGAAGATACTTGAGGGATCAAATGATCCATGATGCAATAAGCTATAATACTCCCAGCCTTGACCATATCCTTCTTGTGCTTTGATTTTGCTCCATATCCTTCTAGTTCTTATACTTCCTCTTTGATGTAGCTTTCTAGGTCATGTTCTTCAAGAATGAGCATGACTTTATACTTCCATGCTCAGTAAGAAGGTTGTTTCTAGAACCTACTTCAAAATGACTTAGGGTTTGATAGGGAAACCCTATTTTTTCAACTGTGGTCACTTGCAAATTTGATTGGAGGAAAAGACGTGACTCCTCAAGGCGAGTTGACCTGTGTCCTCGTTTTCCCAAATCTATGGACATAATTGCAAAATACTCGATGCCCTAGTTTTCTCTATACTTGTGGTAAGTAAAAAATTGAAAATCCATATAACTGAAAACTGTTTTGACAGAAATATGTGCCCTCCTAGGGAAAGTTAGTTGGTCCTCCTTTTTCAACTGAATTCTGGAGGGATTTGTCTAGAATAATAAACCCTAGCTTGTTGAACTGTTGGATAAGTTGTTGCACAATGACTTCTTTCAGGTTGGATCTAATACCATGTTAGAATTTTAAAAGTTTTATGCCAAAAACAGAAGGATCATTGAAAGAATGAAAAGCACAGTAGCACAAAGAGAAGAAAAATATTTATCATGGGAAACCCTCGTGGGGGAGAAATCCCAGTAAAAATTCTTCGATATAGAATTTAACCAAGTACAATGAAAAACCCCAAGAACAAAACTAGTTTCTTCCTCTCTCTCAATTGGACTCCTACTTCTCTATCTAAGGCACTTTCTTGAGTGTTGAGTGTGTCCAAATGAGGGAGGCATCTCACTTATTTATACTCATCAAGTGAGTGACCTAATTAAGTAACTAGGTCGGCCTAATTCTCTAATTAAGGCCAACCTACCTAGGAAGACTCATAACATTTATAAAATACTTTTGTGGGTATTATTAACCTGACTTACAATAAACGTTTTACCTCAAGACTTTTACAAGGTGGAATAGTAATAATTTAATAAAACTACAATAGAAATCTTCGAAAGTTACATTTCTTCAACAAGCAGAATTGCAAAAAAACTCATCTTCTAAAGTTACAATCTTTTGGATTAAACCATATAACATCAATCATCTAGTAGTTAGAACCTATAAATTTTTGAATTGTCCTCAAATGATCAACCATAACATCTACCTTAAAGTTTCAAGTTTTCAATATATAGTATACTTGTAATCAAACTATAACAGAACATCAACCATGAAATAAAACTATTCACCAAGCATTATATTCATCACTAAAAAGTTAAAAATATGCTATTATGTGATCAATAGTGTAAAGTTACAAACAGTTAACTGAAAAAATAAATTCAACTTAAAAATTAAATATTAAAGAGTCAATAGTTACAAAGAACTGGAAACTAAAAAGAAAAGTAAATCTACCGTCGCATTCACGCATGGGCGTTAAAAAATAGCAATTTCTTTTTTGTATCCCCTCAAAAACAAAATAATAATTAAAAAAACTTCAAATTATTGTTAATTCCGCTTTCCCTCCTTTTTGCAATACCCTTTCACCAATTAGAATTGACTTGACCTCTAATCATAAAACAAAAAGGATACAATGCAAAAGCCTGATACACTCTCAAGCCACGCAGAGTGCGCAGCAGAGGTTGCATGCATGCTCTCATATGCAGAGATGGCAGAGGAGAGGGAGAATGGCAGAGGAGAGGGAGAATGGAGGTGATTTCACACTAGTCAGCCACATGGACAAATGGCAGAAAAAACACCACGGGACCGAGAGAGAATATATCTGGGAGGCGTTCCTTCAAAGAAATTTGTTTGTTGAAACTCCTGCAAAACAGCAAACTAGACAAATGAAAGAGAGTGATATGGTGCGGGAGGGTTTCACGTGATAGTTTTCCAGAATCGCATGATGTCAAATCCACCGTTGAACAAATCGAAAATCCCAATGTACATTCTTGAATTCCAATTATGGAGAAACCCCAACTTACAATGAGGAAGGGAAGGAAAAAAATGAAGCATAGCATTGATTAAGAGGTCCAATTTTATAGTTCTGTAACTGAGAAAACAAATATAGTAAACACAGAAACTGTCCAGGAGAAGAAATGTCCACTTGGTCGAAGAATAACTCGCAACATGGTTAATAGCTCCCTCTCAGGGTGTGGTAGTCATAAGCAAATTATGGGAGAGCCTGTTGTCATTCAAATCCAAGATTCAGATTCGAGTTGCTTATGTTTGAGTCCTGATTTACCAAAGATTATCAGTTTTGTTGGGCGCACTCCTTTGCCAAAGGGAAGGCTAAGTCACTGCTGTATGAATTTTTTGTGGATATATGTTGGCTGTAACAGCTTCGTACTCATTCGTGTGCCTGAGAAGAAGGATATAACTCATACAAGTAGGCTGCCGCCGACAGGACTAAGATCAGGTTAAATTTATGCTAGATTTTCCATGTAATGGGGCCAAATAAAATACTATTATAGTATCTGAGTTTTAATGTCATCTACATAATCTATATAAGTCTGAACATTGCTTTTTATTGCTCATTGATACTTAACATATTTGTAAAAAATTTAGTGGTTGCTAAGTGTTAGCATTCTAGCTCTGCTGGATATTATCTTGGCATTGTTATTTGTAACAAGGTATGAAACTTAAACGCAAATTCCATACAAACCCAGAAAATGAGTATAGGCAGGTAAGAGCGGTGGTCAGCCAAGTGTTTGATGAAAGTTCACTGTCAAAATACATAAGTAGAACACTCAAAAATCAACCCAGATCAAGTGTAGAACATTACATTAAGCTAGTTTTTTTGTGACTATATCTTGAATGTCAACTTTGAGGGGACGGGAAATCTATTCTAGTGTATGTTGAAGATGTTTTCTTAGTAGGTAGCTCAAGATTCCACCCATTGAGAACTACAAAAATACAAAACCATTAATGGGTTATTTCAATTTGTATATGACACGATGATTTGAGTGAGAAAGAAAAATACTTCCAGGCAACTTTCTTTGTTTCGTAATTTTGATAGTCGATTGAGCAATGCCTACTTCATTATTTGAATCCTTCCATTCATTGGTTTCCTTTTCTTCAGTGACTTTTAAATTTTAATTATGGGTTTTTGTTGTAACTTGTAGATGGCATTATGCTTATACTAGGTGTACAATCGAAGGAAATTGATACATCGCGCAGTGGCTCTAATTGATGTATCCCTCAGGGCTTCTTCTCCAAAAAAAACTGATTAAGGAAAAGATATTCCACTTGATTGCTCAGTTCCCTTCCAATTTGGAGATGTGGTAGGGTAGCTTTCCCTTAACCTTAGCATATAAGTCTAGGTTTCTTAGGGAATTTTTGGGATAATTCCAAGATTTCCTCACATAGAGGAACTCTATGATGACATTAATTCCAAAAGGCAAACACATTATCCCAAAGATGGATGCGTGATTTAGTACTCGTACACTTCCATCTTCAAGTTCATAAGACAATTAGAAGGGACCAAGAATGATGATGCAGTCGGGCAAGACGAGGTTGATTTGACATCATATTGGATCATCGAGGTAGCTTTTAAAGACGAGAACATTGGTTGGATAGAAAGAGACTAACACAAACTTAGTAGCACCATGGGCCAGAGTAGTGTGTTTTGGGTTCCAGTCCCTAAGCCCAAGAGTTTCTTTAACTCTTTATTTGACCATGTTTCGCCATTCATCATTTATGCCATGGTCCATAGCTAATGGTGTTTGAACTTTGTTTATTCAAGATATTTGCTATATAAGTTGGAGCCTACTCGATGTTCGCTATTTTTGTCCCATTCATCATTTATGCCATGGTCCATAGCTAATGGTGTTTGAACTTTCATTTATGGCATGGTCCATAGCTAATGGTGTTTGAACTTTGTAGATTTAAGATATTTGCTATATAAGTTTTGGAGCCTACTTTTTGTCTCTATTGGATTATTGACATTTTATTTGACTATTTAGTGTCTTTTGGATTATTGACATTTTATTTGACTATTTAATGTCTTTTGAATTATTGACATTTCATTTGACTATTTTGTGTTTGTGTGAGCTTATATCTATGTTGTGCAATCTTATTGCACCAAGAGAAACAAGACGCTCATACAACCCGGGTGGTAGAGGTATCTTAATATATATGTTCATACGTGGATAATATTGATAAAATAAAAGAGAAAATTATTAAATACCTAATGTCAAAAAAACCAAAAAAATGGATAGAAAAAAAAAGCATCGATTTACTTTAACCTAAAGCTTTTAAGTGGCAAGAAGTTGCACTTCGTTTTTTAATTCTTCTTGTGCTTAGTAGATCCTATGGTAAGATGAATCCATATTTTATGTATTTTTTAATATTTAGAGTTATTGCCAAGTTTTTCCAAGTTGTTGAGTTAACTCTCTATTTTGGATTTCTGAGTGATTGCTGAGTCTGAGTTTTGTGATCAAAGTCACACGATTTGGATTCAGAAAAGACTCAACAAAGCTGAAAAACAAGTTTATGATTCGGACTACGGAAAGACTCAGGATAAGCTCAGAAAACTTGACATAAACTCAACATATGAGAAAACTCAGAAAATACTTAGGAAGCCTTCTTATATTCACGTAATACTTATTGAGTTGTGGTGAGTTTGACTGAATTTGGACTTAGTGACTAGACTAGGCTTGTTTCACTGGCAAGTTGAGTTAATTGGACGAGTATTTTTGATGTTCATTAAATCTTGTCACAGTGATTTTGATGCATACATAGGTAAAACACCTATATGTAATCAAATGTGTATGTTGTATATACAAAAGGTATGCATGTATATATATACTGAATGGGTGTATATATGTGTGGATAGAAATATTTTTATGATTTTGTGTTTATATATATATATATATATTTCCCATGGAATGCATATTTTGGGAAACTTTTTGAGTTCTTAACCTCATTTCAAGGATGGTACCTAGGGTATATTGGTCAGTTTCAAATTTGGAAACCTAAGTTAGCAGGGACATCGAGTGAGGCCCACAATATTCATATAGACATCCAGTTTGGGGACTTGACCCATGACCTCTTGATTGTAATTCACAGCACTCAACCACTTGAGCTAACCTACAGGGCTTTATGCATGTGCCATGTATACATACCATGATACTTAATTTTTTATACACAACACTTAATAATTCTTGAAATTTTACTAGACAGCGTGTTGGTTGGATAGAATGTTATGATTTTCAGATTAATATCTTAAATACAAATGCATATTATGATTGGTTTCAAATTCCAATTAAATGATAGTCTATTCCAAATCACAAAATATTGTCAAGTTAGCTAAGCTAGTGGTACATCTCTTTTTTTAAATTTTTTTATGCAATTTGTGTGAACATTTAATGGTCTTTGCAGTCGAAGATGTAAGTGATCTATGCAATACAATCAAAGATGGATTTGAGGCTCATGTTCCTTTTCATAAAGCTTGTCTTAACAACAAAGCCCGTAATCCTACTTATGTGGAGAAGCTGCTTGTAGACTTCATATTAACAACAGATGCTCAACTTTGCAACTGTTTTCGACAAGAACAAGCTGTGTTCTGGCTTCGGCAGCCTTATGCAACTGTAGTTTTTGTTTTTTGTGAGGTATGTTTATAATCTGAATTTGTCATGATTAGTAATAAAGATGACTGTATTGTTCTTAACTTTCAAGGCTGTAAAACTGCAAGTAAAGGTTACATCCTCTTTGCAATGATCATGATACTCTTGATGAATATTTATGAATTGGAAATAGTCGTAGTACTTAAGATGTGATCTTCTGTTCTGGCATGTTCATTTAAACAACTTTGTACATATTCACGTTGTTTGCTTCTTTCAAACATTATAATAAGAACATATGTCACTCTAAATGTTTAAATTGACAGGTGGGATTCTTGTTTAATTGATGGAATATATCTGCAATCATATTGGCAAGGGTTTGGTTGTTGTCAAGATTATTTATTTGTAAGAGTCATCTAAAAGTATTTAGTATGATATTTTCTGAATTAATTTATGAGTTAAGTATCTTCATTGATATGTATTTCAAGGATTGTTGTCAAGATTATTTATTTGTGACCTCTTACTTGTAATTCACATCACTCAACCACTTGAGCTAACCCACTGGGCATTATGCATTTGCCATATAGACATACCATGGTACTTAAGTTTTTGTACATAACACTTAATAATTCTTGAAATTTTACTAGACAGCATGTTGGTTGGATAGACTGTTATGAGTTTCGGATTAATATCTTAAATACAGATGCATATTATGATTGGTTTCAATTAAATGATAGTCTACTCCAAATAAGAAAATATTGTCAAGTTAGTTAAGCTAGTAGTACATCTCTTTGCACGTCTTTTTTATTTATTTTTTATGCAATTTGTGTTAACATTTAATGGTCTTTGCAGTCGAAGATGTAAGTGATCTATGGCATACAATCAAAGATGGATTTGAGGCTCATGTTCCTTTTCATGAAGTTTGTCTTAACAACAAAGCGGGTAATCCTATTTATGTGGAGAAGCTGCTTGTAGACTTCATATTAACAACAGATGCTCAACTTTGCAACCGTTTTCGACAAGAACAAGCTATGTTCTGGCTTCGGCAGCCTTATGCAACTGTAGTTCTTGTTGCTTGTGAGGTATGTTTATAATCTGAATCTGTCATGATTAGTAGTAAAGATGACTGTATTGTTCTCAACTTTCAAGGCTGTAAAACTGCAAGTAAAGGTTACATCCTCTTTGCAATGATCATGATAGTCTGATGG
>LPNX010199490.1:282846-397474 GCA_001517045.1 Pseudotsuga menziesii | reverse complement strand
GATTATGGAAATTCTTGTTGAAGATGCTGGAATTCTTTCAAGTAACTGAGCATTTGATTTTTTAATCTATAGAAAAACTAGATGGTGTAAAAATCCATAGAATTGCTAATACCTGATGTTCAATCAATATTATCGATTGAGAATATTTTACTTAGAATATTAGACATGCACGCCTAAGGGGTTCTAAAGTTGGTTGTCAGAAGAAACATAACATTAAGGTATAATGATGTGACCAGTCATGTTAATAATGCTGATCTCAATAATTTGCAGTACATTATCTACTTTCTAGTTATTTATATAATCCACAATTTATTTAGTACCATTTAATGTTTAAAGTGGTCCAAAATTCATCTAGTATCCTTGATGCTACACTTCACATTAAGTATCACACTTCGATAGGTGTTTCTAAATTTCATGTAGACAGTCGAACCGACTTGGCCATGATGTACAAACTGACGATTAAGTCAAGTCCATAGAATACGTTTCCCTCACAACACGCAAAACATTTTTGCAGTTTTAACTTTGTCATAAGGTTGGAGGTAGTTATTTATTTAAGGCCAAATGACAAAAGTCAAATGGAAAAAAATTTGAGAGAAAGGCCTTGATATATTATATCCCCACTACTCTTTTACTTTTGAGAGAAAGCCTTTGTTGTGCTCTTTCCTTAAAAGCAACATCTTCATCAAATTTGTGCTTTGAATCCTTGTAGAATGCCTTGTAGTTTCATTTTTTCAATATGTGCTTTTGCAAATTTTGTAGAAAGCTACAAAATGGTTTGTGGAAAATAACACCTTACATATTTATCTTATTAGATAAATAAATATATTTTTATAATTGAATTGATGATGTTTACAATGCAATGGTCAAATGTTTTATATGACCATAAGATGAATAGTTGTGTCTTCTCATTAGGAGACCGACATCTTAATAATTAGATAATTAATAACCTAATCTAATAATTAATAATTTGTTAATAAATGTAATATACGCTAGGTATTTTTTTTTTGACAAAAATGGTTATGAATCATTTTATAAAGATAGTGGTAAACCACTAAAAGAGAGTACAAAAATCTGGTTTAAATCATACCAGAGCTGGGATAACCAGTAGTTTTCTTTACTTTCGACTTCAAACAACTACTTAGGTAATCTATCACTGAAAGAAAAGATCTGAATTAGATGTTATAGAGATTATCTTAAACTAAATACTGCATTCTTATTATTTTTTTTTTCCTTCCTCATTTCAATCCCGCTTAGGGTGGGATAACTTGGAATCTTTGATGGTTGGCATATAGCTCATTAGCCTGCAAGTTGAGCGCCTTATTTGCTGCTTGATCAGCCTTGGCATTCAACTCACGTAGAATATGAAAGAATTCAAGATGTCGAAAAGTTCTTGAAATGGATTGGATTGTTTTGATCGATTTGGATAATCTTAAATTTATTCCTTGACTTTTACCATTCATAGCTTGAATTATTAGACGTGAATCTCCTATCACAATTGCTTCCTTTACTCCTAGATTTTCCAATTGTTTAAGTCCTTGCCAGAGTCCATACTCTTCAGCCATATTGTTTGTATCATTTCCAATATTCCAATAGTATTCATATTCATTATTCCCTTTGGGTGATATGATGATTCCTCCTCCGGTCACCCCTGGATTCCCTTTCGAAGCTCCATCGAAAAAGAGTTTGAACAATTTCCTTTCCTTCATCCATATTTCCATCTGAGAATGGTCCTTTCTTATTTCCCAGACTTCAAGCAAACATTTGGCCTTAGCTTTGTCTATATCTACAATGTTGAAATTATTTAACCGGTATGATTCTTCGATTGTTAGTTCAATCTCATTCTTAGGCAAACGAAATTCTCTAAGAGTTTTTCCCATAAGAACTTGAGTTTTTATTGCAACTTGCACTAGTCCTTGAGCCTTGTCGTTGAAGATCCAGTGGTTACATTCTTTCCAGATGTTCCACATTATGAATTTTGGAAGCATTAACCAACAAACTTTGAGACCTGCTTTTTGGTTTCCTTAATAAATTTGTTCCCAAGATAAAAAAAAACCTATTGATTACTTGTTGGCATATCTAATTTCCCAAACCACGGGTAGACCATTATCTCCCAAATGTTTTGGGTGAAAGAACAGTTCAAAAATAAATGCTGGCTTGTTTCTTTTCTTAATTTACAGAGCGGGCAGCAGAATGGGCCTATAAAGCCTCTTCTTTCAAGGTTCTTGTCGATTAGAGTGCTTCCATGCATAAGAGTCCAGATAAACAAATCAATTTTTGGTAGGCTTCTGTAATTCCATATTTTTTTCCAAATCAGAGGATTATTGGGGATGTTTGGAACTGTTGAGAAGTGGTTAATATATCCTTGCGTAGATGTATAGTGCCCAGAACGCCACCCTCAACCATGCTTGTCTTTGGTTCTTCTTGTCATAGGGGCCGACCTTGATAATAAAGAGAAAAATAGGTTCTTATCCTCTTTTAGTTCTTTTGGGTAATCAGGAAGGGACCATCTTGTCCAACGATAAGGTCGGTTCAGTTCCCATCTTGAAATATCCCACAAGAAGATTTCGTTATTAGCAGTCCAATTTTTGAAATTATAGAGAGCAGGATAGGAATTAAGAGGCAACTTCCCCAAAATTGAATCATTCCAAATTCTCACATACTTTTCGTTGCCTGGGATCCAAAACAATTCTTCTTTGAATCTGGTTAGAGTGTTCTTGCAGAGCGTGAAGATTGGAGAGCCTTGCTTGATTATAGATTCATTTTCCAAACACCGCAGCCTAGATCCATTGAAATATTTGTGTCATATCACATGACTACTCCATGACGATTTTTTTTCAAAGAGATTCCACATAAGTTTTGCCCCTACTGCCAGGTTTTGGAATTTTAGATCTCTTACCTAGAGACCCCCTTCCATCCAGAGCATTTTTATTTTTTTCCAACTTATGAGAGCAAATTTTTTACCTCCGTTGTTTTTCCCACCTTGCCAGAGGAAAGTTTTCAACAGTCCTTTGATTTTAGGAGCCAACATCATGGAACATTGATACAGTGGATAACTGTTCAACACTCACTTTATCATTACCATTTTACCTGCCAAGTTTAACCAGATCACCCCCCATGCCAAGATTTTTTTCTTAATTTTTTCTATTAGAGGATTCCAGTCAGTTGTTTTAGGTTTGCTTTTGAATATTGAAACTCCCAAATAGTTAAATGATTCCTAGTTATTAACTCCTTCTATTCCCATAATACGAGAAATTTCTGTCATATCTCTTGGATTTATGTTCCAACTATAAATCAGGCTCTTTCTTAAATTTAATTTGCTGCCCTAAGCTTGGCAGTAACTGTCCAACTCATTCTTGAATCTTCTTGCAATGTGAAGACTTGCCCTTCCTAACAGTATCGTGTCGTCTACTTTGGGTGTGATTGATATCTTTTGTTCCACGAGCCATTCTGATACCAATTGGCTCTTGATCCTTTCTAGCTTTCTCACGTTGCAGACTGAGCATTGAAGCTTGGATTGCATAGAACAAAGGAGACGTAGGACATCCTTGCCTTAGATCTCGAGTAGCTTGGAAGAAAGTAGTTGCTCTTCAATTGATGAGAGACGCTATCCATGGTTTACTTATGCATGCTTTAACCCAACGGATGAATCTGGGATCAAAACCATACCTTATCATCACCTGTAGCAGAAAGGAATGGCATACTCTATCAAAAGCATTTGCTAGATCGAATTTCACCACCATACCCTTTCACGGTTCTTTAGACTGGAATGGATAGCTTCTTGTACCAGTATGATATTGTCCCAGCTTTTCATGCCTTTGATGAATCCTCCTTGATTCTCCGGGATGATTCCAGGGAGGATGTCTTTTAGCCTCTTAGCCATAATTTTGGTAATTATTTTGTAACCAATGTTACACAAAGAGATGGGCCGGAATATGTCAAAGGAGACTGCATCTTTCTCTTTAGGTATTAGTGCTAGGAAGGTTGAGTTTGTGCTTCCACCAATTTTTTCACATTGCTAAGATTTTATCACCATCTTGAGCAAATCCTTATGAATTATTTCCTAGCATATCTTAATGAAGCTAGCATTAAAACCGTCTGTTCCAGGTGCCTTATCATTTTCCATGTCATCTACAACCTCCTTTAGTTCTTCTAGCGTGATCCCTTTGATAAGTTTTATATTATCATTCCTTTTGATCGGATTAGGAACTAATTCTAGTATCGCTATGGGATTAGTTATAGGATCAGCTAAGTAGTTGGCACTAAAATATCTAGTGGCTTCCTCTTTGATTTTGTCAAAATCAATGACAACTTGATCTTGAAGATAGATCTCTTGTATTGTCTTATAGTGCTTCTTTACCTCTGCTTGTTTATGGAAATAAGCAGTATTCCGATCCCCGGCTTTAAGCCAAAGGCTTCTTGAATTTTGCATACATATCTCTTCTTCTTGCCTACAGGTAGCTTGTAGATCATGATGTAGAGATATTTTCTTTTTTATTTCTTCTTTTGTTATCGGTACTACTTCCATTGTAAGCTGATGTTCCTCTAATGAAAGGAGAGTTTTGGCTTTATTCTGTGGAGGTGTCGGAATAGACTTGGTCCATTGCTTGAGAGATTTTTTAAGCCTTCTCAACTTTTCTTCCCACACAGAAGGCTGAACCTGACACAGGGGCAGACCAAGTTTCGACTATTAATCCCATGAGCTCTTTATGAGAAGCCCATAGAGGACTAAATCAGAATGGAATTGGTCCAAGATTCTGTTCATTTTTTTATCTCTAGAATGATAGGATTATGATCTGATCCCCCAAATGGCATTATCTTGGAGGTGATATAAACTCCTAAAAGAAGAAAGGAGTCTTAGAAATCTGTCAAGTCTAGCGGATATATGACCTAGCTCGAGTCTCTTGTTAGTCCAAGTAAACTTCCCTTTAGAAGGGATGACATCAGAGAGCTCCCAATCTAGAATAAGGTCATCCACATGTTCCCTAACAAGATCTTTGACCAAATATCCTCCCCTTTTCTCAGCTTGATTTAGAATGACATTTAGATCACCAGCTAGAATGATGTTTTCCAGTGATGTGTTGCTCCTAACTTCCCTCAAACAGTTCCAACAATCTTTTTTTTTTCAGCAAATATGTTAGGAACATAAATATTGAATAGGCTTACCTGGGTATTAGTTTCTTTGTCCATCAACTTGGTATAGATCCAATGGGTGTATTGCTTGGATTCAATGAGCTCAAATTTCTGCTCATCCCACAACGTTCCAATTCCTCTCGAGACTCCCCTTGAGCTGAGTGTGAGTCCAACTCCTTTTTTCCAAAATTTTTTACTTAGTTGAAGAAATGTTTCTTTCTCCATCTTTGTCTCCTGGATCAGTAGCAGATCTGGTTGGGATATTCGAATTAGACCTCTCATAGCATCTTCCTTAGCTTTGCTTCCTAGGCCTCTATAGTTCTAGGAGAGTACTTTCATTACTTACTCTTGGTAGCGGAAAAAATCCCTTTTTGGGATTGTCCTTGCTGTCAGGTGTTTTTGGGATTTCGGAGAAGTTTTTCCAAGGTTGGTTGGGATCCTTGGAGCTTGTCTTTGTATGTGGCTTGCTCCCTTATTTCTTTGACTGATTCCCTTCCTCTTGCTTTTTTCTTATCTATTAAAGTCATTTCGATCTCTCCTTCCTCTTCTTCCTCCTCATCGAAGTCAATATCCTCTTTCGTAACCTCCCGATTTCCTTGTTCCTTTGAATCTGATGCTCCTGGATCATGATGAGCTAGGAGATTGATTTCGTTCTCGGGTTGACTCATTGAAGCAGTTCCTTTTCTTGATTCTGTGTTTTCATCGAAATTGGTTGCCTCTATAATAGTTAGGGGATCAAAACTATTCTCGTTGTCCTTCTGTAATACAGGGATTGTCTCCATTGGAGTTTTCTTTGGCATATACTTTTTCGTCTCCTTTCTTGGAGGTTGCCCGCCCTTTTGATTCGTTTTGGTCTTCTTTGCTGCTTGCCATCCATTTTCCTTTTCTTGCCTATCTTCTTGTTTTTGGGGACAATTGCATAGGAAATGCCCATATTCATGGCATCCTCTGCACTTGAAAGGAAGCTGTTCATAATCCAACTGTTGATAGTGGTACCAATTCCTACGATTATTTTGAGTGCCTCTGGTAAACCAACTTCGAGATCCACCTCCACGAAGATCCCTGCGCAGGCATATTGGTCTTTAGGGCTTGCCATGTCAATAAATCTTCCCAGGGCGTTGCCAACTGTTTTGAGTGATTTTGGATTCCAATAATGCATTGGCAGGCTTAGGAGCTTGACCTAGACTGGAACAACTTTAGGTATGTCTGCTTTTGGATCGAAATTCGACATCCATCTGTTCAGATAGAGGCCTTGCGGACCCATGAAGTATGGGCTGTTTCGAAAGATTAGATCCTTATCTAATTTTGATTCGAAATCAAACAAGAAGTAGCCTCGACCCAAAGAGTACGAGGTTACATTTTGAGATATCAAAGGCCTCTGGTTCCTCTGCACCCAGCTCTAAGTGGCTTTTGGAGACGACCATAGACTGGTAAATTGACCTATCAATTCTCGATCAGCTAAAGAGAGTGCAACCCGGATGGTATCTTCTGGAGGCAAGGCTATAACAGGGACATCTTCGATCCTCTTAACAAACTTCGGCGAAGCTTCATTGGTTTTCTTCTTGCTCTGTGAAGCAACTAGTCTCGCAAATTTATCTTTTTCAGTTGGGATTGGTGGAGGGGTCCTCGATCCTCCTTCTCCAGACATCATTGGCTCCTGCCTTGGTTCAAAGCTTGCTCATGATTCTAGAAGGTTCGACCACTGACAGGCTGCGCAGACTTGGTACAGACTTCACACCTCGGTCGTATCGATGGCTGAAAGGTTCCCAGAACCAGCCGGATGCAAAGGTAAGGGCGAATCTTTGATCCCTTGGATGTTCACGCAACATGCAATTTCACACAACAGCATGCAGTCTCACACATGCAATCTCGATCTTGCAGAGCGATCTCTTCAAACTCTCTTCCAAACTCCCAACTATCACCTCATCCAGAAATCGTAAAGTACCACGTTAGGTATATTACAAGTCATCCTTCTCTGAAAAGATTTGTTCACGAATCTTTTATGAGCGTGCTGCAACTAGAATTTTTGCCACAAATAACGGTGCCATGGTTTAACAGTTCTTGAAATAATTGGTCGCATCTCCATTCAAATCTTTTCATGCATGTGATTATGTAGATAAACAAATAACAACTATATGGAGTATTCTTTTGAGCTTCTAATCTGATGGTGTTTTTTTGATCTTCTAATTTGATGTAGATTTATGATATTTCTACATGCTTTGATATGGTTTTCTTATATGTAGCGACAACTACTAATAATGTACATTGTACTTACTTGTCTTTAGTTGTTCCTAAGGAACCTTTTGATATTGAGATTCTAGAATATCTTGAGTTACAACCACTGGTAGAATGTTCATCTCTTCATTTGTCGCATCATCTTCTGGGTTTCGTTCTTCTACGTTATCTAGATTAAGGTCATCCTTGACGCTTTTAATTTCATCATTGCATTCTTCTACAACTTCAATTTTTATTATAATTGTTGTTAACAAGGACTTTATTTTCAATTGTATTTTGTATTTTATTATTAGAATTTACGTTGTCGTCGTTTCCTTTACAATTGATATTGACATTGTTGTGGGGATTTCTCCCCACTACGTGCAAAATCACCTACCCTAGATCAGCTGGATCTTAAGGAAGAGTTCATGGTGTGAGGGATTTCTCAACCTCGACTTGCAATATACAGTAACAACAATTTTAATATTTAATCTCACTAATACAATAAAACAACAAAAAATACCTTTGGAATGGGCCACCGCAGTTGTTTGAGAAAGTGGTTCGTTGGCTTCCCACAATCCTGGTCTCCCTGTGTCTCCAATAGGGTGTTGTCACCGGGAAAGGGATTGAGGGTTGCACAGAGGAAACTTGACGTGCAACGTGGGATAGTGTGGCTAAAGGATGTGATGGCAAGAAGTTCCACAAAAGGTGAGGAATGCCCGAAAGTAGGGAATATGATGAAAAACGAAAAAACTAAAACTGTTGTGGGGAGACTTTCACCATGTATTTATAGGACGATCCAAGGTTTTTTGACCCATGGTAATGACTCATGCTATTTTATTGTGCATGGTATTTATCCATGGTTTTTGACCCATTCTCATTTTAGGGTTTTTGGTCCTTTTTGGAGAGGGTGGGGTTATGTCACAATAAATGCTCAACTTCCCTGTATTTATGGAGGAAGGAATAATAATGTTTTGGACCATTTTTGGTGGAATTTAATTGTGAAGGTCAAAATGAAGGGAATAATGGTGGGATTATGATGTATAATTATGTTTTGGACCATAGAGAGTTAGGTGAACAATTTTTTGTGTTAACATATTGCCTCTTGATGCGTGAGGGCAGGAGCTCATCGTATTGCCGACAAACATCATAGGATCAAGGTAGAAATGGTGACAACAGTGGAGAAACCAGAGGGAACCGTGGAGAAGGCGGAGTTTCCTCATTTGAAATACTCAAAATGTAAATCACAGTGTTTCTTGGTTTCATGTTAAAGCACCTTAATTCAAAATACACAATTCTATAATTACTAGATTACCATAAATCATGGTGCACAGGTTTTCAATGCATGTGTACGAAACAATATTTTAGCACAAAGATTTGAAAAGTTTCAAGAAAACATTGTAAAAATGGTAATCTTACTCTCATATTAGTTCTGTGTGCATGTTCCCTTCAAAATAGTACATCTCCACATCAAAAATCAGAGTAAATGGATCCACTGATATTGAGATAAAAGGCAAAGGTGAGAATGGAGTTTTTCTCTCAAATGACAAATTGATTTTCGCTGAAATTTTGTGTGCTTGTTCTCTTCGATATAGTACATCTCCACACAAAAAATCAAAATAAATGGATGCACTGATATCGAGATAAAGACAAATTGGCTGTAGGTTATGGTGGTCAATTTCTCCAAAAGTGACAACCACAGCTCCCTTCTTTTATGGTCTATGCCACTTAGTTTTGTAGTTGTTCCATCATTGACAATTGTCACATGTGGCTTCAATTGTTTGTCATGCTTTGCAAGAATTTGAAGTATTTTTCTAAGTGCCTCCAAGTGCCATTTGCCTGTAATTAAGAATAGTAACAACAATGCCACTAAAACACCATTTGCCTGTAGAGTTTCATGAAGAGAGGAAGACCCTCAAGGAGGGTGAAAGATGAAGCTGTAAAATGAGAAAGTGTTTCCTCAAACAAGCAAATGCAAAACTTCAATGTGATGAACTGCTAAGGTGTGGAGGAGATGAGTTTGATGAGCTAGCTGCGTTCTATGTCAATGGTGGAAAGGATGACCGTTCAACCGACATTGGTTCTCATCCGGCTGATGATTCCATTGTTATATAGAGGGACGATGATGTGATTGGTACTTCATCAAACTTGCCAGATACAATTCACCTCTAGAGGCTGAATGGAGGCCTTATTTTAAAGTGGGCTGCAAGCATCTTGCTTGTCCAAAGATTTTGGTTTTATTATTTATACAAACAAATCTGATGTAATATGGCCATTATTGGAGGGTGTTAGAGATAATGGCCAAATATAGGTAATAAAGTAATATAGGTAATGTAATGAGACATTGCAACATTCGATGATGAATCAATCCATACTTTGTCATTCTTATTTGCATTTCTGTCTACGCTTCTGTGCATAAAACACTGACTATATTGACTTACGTTTTGGTCATTAATAAAATTCTCATCTTATTATCTTAGTGAGCACCAGCTAAACTAAGTAGTATAAGAGCAGGCTATGTTTTGATGTGTTTTGTTCAAACAGCTATGATTTTAGTATTTTTGAAGACCAATTGTTTTCCCTTGAAAGCTCTTCTGGCTAGTGAGTACTAACTTTATGAGTTTTGGAGGCATTCACATCCATCAATGTTCAGCGATATTTGCAGAATGGTTACACCTCGTATTTTTGTAGGCTTTTGAGTTTTATCATTTTATGTGATGGATAAGTTGTGGATGGTTTCCTAAAATTTAATGCATTAGATTCAGTTAAATTTAATAAAACAATTATTTTACCTAATTGCATTTGATAAGTGATTCATACTGGACAGGAAGAGCATTAAATTAAATTTGAAGAAGAGGAAATTAGTTCAGAAGATGATGAAACTGAGCAGGGTGGAAAATACTGTTACCAATGGAATTGCCGATGCTAATAAGGATCTGTTATCCGTATTTGTTGTAGCATTTGTAAGAAAAGGATGGAACTCGGTTAGGAACAGGTCTAAAGGTCTAAAAGGTTACAATGTCAGGCTTCTGCTGTTGATTCTGCTGCCAACAAGACAAAACTTAAAAACGCAAAAGTCCAATCAAAGGGTTGGCAGGAGTCACCATGAAACTCTACAGTTTGGTTGCAGAAGGAATAAAAGGATAGAAAAAGAGACAGGGGAAACTAATGGCGTATGTATAAATCATGTTTCTGCAAATACACAGGAATGTAATTTAAATGGTGTAGAGCTTCCTACTGAAGGCTCGTCTCACCAAATTCCCACAAGGCATATGCAGAAGGGAATAATTGTAAAGTGCTTTGTTCAAAACTCACAATGTATTAATGCTGGCTCTAGCAGTCTTTCAGTGCATGTGAAAACCAGTTGGTATTAAATATTGTACAATTGTTCCTAATTGTTCCTGATGATCCGGACACTTCACAGTAATCAATATTATACAATGTGGACGAACAGAGTGAATCTAATGGCGTATGGAGAGAAAAAGAGACAAGGGAAACTAACGGAAATTAAATACAAATCAAAGTTGCATCTGCGTTTTTATTTTGGAAATTGCAATGCATGTTGAATTAGGTTTGTCCCCTGCTTCTAAATGGTGAAGGAGAGAACGTAGAACTCGGAATCCTGGCCAGTGCCGCTTTTGCACTCACCATATCCACAGGGATCGTTGGACACAGGAGAATACACATCCTCGACACACTATCTGACCAATCTCAACCGTCACATGGAGGTTGCCCTGGAATTCTGAAACTCAAATCTCAAGTTTTGCAATACAGATCCAATCTATTTTGTAACTAATTTTTATTTCCCCAACCCTTGGAATTGGAGAGTTTAATTTTCAGTCAAATTCCGATACTTCTACATCTTGGAGTCATTTTAATTAATGAAGTAATCTGAGCGAAGAAAAATGGAGAGCAGAATAGTACCACGCCTCTGTCTGCATAGAGGTTTCGAGGTTTTGAATCATGAAAAAGGGCGTGTGCGAATACTTGAATGTTATGAGCAGGGATGTTACCCTTCCAGAACTCAGAATCCTGCAAGAGAATCACGTGTCGAGCCACCTTCACTGGGCCTACGCTTTGACCCGCTTCGTCACAATATGATTTTCTACTTACTGCTTCCTTACCTTCTCTTCAGAAGAGCAAGCGATAATCCTCACGATTCTCATAGGGTGCAATGAGAGGGGAAGAAATCATAGGCTACACCTATTTCAAGCCTTTGAGGAAAGAAATACAGGGATTTAAATAGCCTCTGAATTGACGAACGGTGTCGCTTCTAAAAACCATTGGGAGGGCGAATTGGCCACTTATCAGTGACCGATTCCTTGCCAGTTTTGCTCTTTCAAACTTCTTGTCAAAATAAAGCATTCAGCCAGGGATGTCCCACTCTATGACAACGTGCACATCTTAAAGGTAAATTGACATATTCCAAGGTCTGAACGTAAGACCTTTCCCCCATATTAATACTGATCGATTTGAACAAACCCTGCCTCGCATCCCGATAAACTAAAATACAAGCAACCGCCCGCTCATTCCTCAGCTTATCACTTTCGTCCGTTGTAATGAATGTTCAAAGAAAATTACCTATAGCTTGAAACCCGGCGTCAGATCAGAATCCCAACGGAAGGTTAGGAAGTTGAACCAAAGTTGGAGTGCTTAATTCGATTGCTTCCCTTGCATGAAACAACTGATGAAGGTCTGAGGGTAGGAAGGCTCCTCTCCAAAGACCGCTGGTTAGACAGGATCCTCAGCGCATCCTCCTTAACACTCATAAAATTTCTAAAAGTTATAATTAGAAAGAAAATCTATTAATTTATTCTTCACCTAACTTGACTTAATATAGCAACATGGCCTTTATTCACTTTAGCATATTTCAAGGAACAGTTGACCAAGACATGCACCCGGGTTTCATTGTGACAACAACAGCTTTGCATGAAACAATTAATACGATGCAGAGTAAAGTGAATATTTCAAGGAACAGTTAACAAAGACATGCAATCCGGTTTCATTGTGACAACAACTGCTTTGCATGAAATAATTAATACGATGCAGAATAAACTGAGACTTATCTCAGTGTGAGTGGCTGTTTATATTTATTAAAAAAACTTAACTGGGTCATTTACTGTTTGAAAATATGTAATTAGGTTGATGCATTAGTAACCTATATTTATTAAGAAAACTTAACTGGGTCTTTTACTGATTGAAAATATGTTATTGGGTTGATAACTATAGTTAGTTTCTTAGAGACTAAAAATTATTATGATAATTATAGTTAGCTTTTAGGTTTAAATAAGATACACCTGCTCATTATTAATATACTAATTTTCGAGTGATTTATTGTAGCCAGAGCAGATAGAGTACAAACAAAGCTTGTCAAGTGCGAATTAGAAAAGTAAGAAAGTTGATGCTAGTTTGGGACAGTTGAAAAATATAGAAGAGCTCCTTCCAATTCAGAAATTCATTGGAAAATTTGACTCACCAGGTGTCGAAATCATGGTATGTTCGAAAACTTTTTTTTTGGGATAATTGTTTCAATGTTATGATTGTCGACATATTTATTAAGTGGCCGAGTGTGGGATTTTGCAGTTTCATCAAGCCATCAATCCAGATAGCGATTCTGACCATATGGATGATGATTTGGAAATTGGAAAAGAGTTTGTTTTCCAAAAGAAAACTTCCGCTTTGTTGGATCTGAGAGTATGTTTTTTTTTCTTAAATTTTGATTTATGTACAAATTCTGTGCAGAACCCATTCCATCCAATGCATTGTCACAACCTTATTATTAGATTTTGTTTTTTGTTTTTGCAGTTTGATGATTTGAGTTACAAGGTAAGGGTAGAAGCAAAGAAAAAATGGTGGTTAAGATCCAACATTAAGAACACAGTACATGAAAAACAAATTCTTCATGGCTTGCATGGGTCAGTTGCACCAGGAGAAATGCTGGCTCTCATGGGTCCATCTGGAAGTGGAAAGACCACTCTGCTAAACTTACTTAGTGGTAGAATACCAAACAACTCGACTGGCAGAATCACTTATGGAGGACATGCATACAACAAAGACCTTAAAAAAATGTACAAAATTTGTTCTAAGAACTTGAAGTATCATAATATTATGCAATGGTTTGGATTTATTGCAGTAGAATTTCAAGCGTCGGACTGATAAAGCATTCTTTTAATTGCACAGGATTGGCTTTGTCGCACAAAATGATGTCGTCTTTCCCCATTTGACTGTCAAGGAAACTATTGAGTACGCAGCATATCTCAGGCTTCCTCGGTCACTATCCAAGGAACAAAAGACTCAAAGAGTTCAAGAGATTATCTCTGCACTTTGCTTGGAAAGGTACTAAAATGCCACTTTTGATATTAATGCTAAGGTTGTTATCGATCATGTGGTGCGATCGTCTTAACTGGAATTGAAAGTGCAACTCTCAATTTTTTTTAATCTTACTAATAAATCATTAAAATGCATGTATTGTTGTCATTCTCCAATCAAGGTAGTGCCGTTACTCTCCAATCAAATTTTAATTCTCAGCCACATGTTCCTCATGGATTGTGTGTGCTTGTGACTGGTTGGTTGGCTTAGTTGCAAGTTTTGATATTCATCTGTTTTCTTTTTACATGTTTGACAGGAATGTAAGAGGAATTTACAATGAAATTTATGTAACTACAACTTGCAATTTGATTGATTACAAACTACAATGTTAAAGTATAATTAGATCTTTTGAATCCATTTATTATAAGTAAATATATTTCATTGTTTTATTTTTTTCAATTTTGGATCATTTGGACATTGGACTGTTTTTACACTCACATCACATTTGGACTTTGGAGTGTTTCGGACTGAAACAGATTCTTCTTTTTTATGCTTGTAGTGAATGTTTGTTTCATCTTTTAGATTGTAATATGAACTTTTATGGATATGTAGGTGTGAAAACACCATGGTGGGAGGTTTGTTTGTCCGGGGGATCTCAGGAGGTGAAAGGAAGAGAGTATGTATAGCAGTTGAGATTCTTACAGATCCCTCAATCTTGTTTTTTGACGAGCCCACCTCTGGTTTAGACTCAACCATGGCCTTGCGTATACTTGAGATTGCAAGGGGTTTAAGTCAGGTTGGTGTGCAGAATGCTCCTGAATTTTTTGATATTCAATATTATCAAATATTTTCTTAACCAATTATTATCAAATATTTTCTTAATCAATTATTGCACTCTTAAAAATCTTCAACCTCCATGGTATTGCTATAATGTGTTTTTTGCTAATAATGAATGTAATTTTTTTACAGAATGGTATGACTGTGGTGATGGCAATTCACCAACCATCTAGTCGAATGTATGAGAAGTTTGATAAGTTGATGCTGCTGTCAGAAGGACATTGCACCTATTTAGGGCCCGCTAAACATGCAATGAATTATTTCCATGAACTTGGATTCAGGTCGTTGATAGAGATGAACCCTCCTGAATTTTTCTTAGATTTATGCAGTGGATATGTAGCTGGCATCGAAGCACCAGAGGATTTAAATGGCAGACACAGAAGAATTTCACAGAGTGACCACAGTGATCACTCGAATAACGAAACTTTCGATGACAACGGAGGCCGACAAGTCGAAGATCCTAGAGTAAATTCATCGAGTGATGATAGCGACCGTTCGAACAATGAAGGTTTGCTTTCCGAAGAAGGGCGAAAGGTGAGAATGTCAAAGTTTATGTCATTTCATACTGCTTTGGTTTGTGTTAATATTTTTGTTGGTAATATTGATGGGGATTTGGTTAGTTCAATGCATGGCATATCAATGAATTAGGTCTCTGCAAAAAACCTGAGCTATTTAACCACTAAAAGTACCCGATGTTGTTACCCAAAGTAGTTCCCCTACCCAAGGTCCGTTCCCCCGCTTTAGCTCTTTCCCTGAATAAGTACCCGCAATTACCAGTTCGTAAGGAAACAATTGGCCTCTCCGTCAAAGATGGGGGAAGGACACGAAATATTCTAATCTGTGCTGAAGGGTTTACCTATTAGCCCTATCCTATCAGTTTACCTATTGAAAGCCCTATACTATACCAGTTTAGTTATTGAGATTCAGATGTTTGTGGTCAATATTATGAGTCCTTAGTAGCAGCGGTTGACCCAGTTGCCCGAGCAAAAAAAGCACCAATAGGGGAACCCAACGATAGTAAAGACAGTTGGTTCAGAAGTCAGTCCAACATAAGATTCTATTGATGTGGCTATTTATTATTCACCAGTTGGTTAAGCATAGATGCAATAGATATCTGTACATAGAGAGTAAGCAGTCAATCCAGTAGTGGAAGCAAGTGATCCTGTTGGTTAAGTTGGACCAGGTAACGTCCCTAAACTACTACTCCCGCTACAGAAATGCACGAAATGTTATTATATGATGCATGCTTCGCACTTCGATCGATGAATTGATCCATTCGAAGGTTCCAGGTCGCTTGGTAAATACGATGCCCCCTTGGGCTTCTATGACGCACCTACGTGATCGAATCACCAAAATTGATAATCAGCTGGATGATAAAATCTCCACGACGACCTACTAAGTATTGGGTAAGTACATCTCTCTATCTAAGTGTATGCTCACTATGATACCCCACTTGATGTTGTAAGTACGAGATTCCCTGTAGGGCCAATAATACGGATTGGAGCCCATATCATGAACTAGATAAAACTTTCAAAAGAATAAGTGAATAAAGAGAAGAAATACCATGATCTTTCCCAAGTATCCGGCTCGTTATACGACGCTCCATATAATATTTCAGTAATAACTCGCTCATAGAATGCCAATGAGAACAAACTAGATATAACCTTCTATTTATAAAGAATGAACACAAAACCGGCTTTCAATAGAAGACGCAACTCTCTCAAAGTCTACATATATTTGAGCTCACTTAATTAAGTTGTTAGATCAATAGTTCTAAAGATCGGTAGCGATTAAGCTTATTTTATTCCCTTAAATCGGATATAGTTCAAGTCAATAGAGACTTGTTTCATTTTTGTTAGTTACGCTATGATATACTGTGCTGTAGGGTTACCAGATACCAATGCTAGGAAGATATTAATGAATCTTAGTCAAAAGTCCAGTGTACTAAGTAGTGACAATATTGAAGCTCCAAAATTGTAACACTTCGTTACTGCCCTGTTCATACCTTTTTTAGATTATACATCTATAGAGTTCGATCGTGAGTCATGAATGCAGTCTCCGAAGTCATTTAAAGGCGGGTCTAAAGTCTCTCTGTGCGCAAAGGGTGAGTTACCGCCTATTCCCTTAGGGGTGAAGGAGGTTGTGTTCAACTATACTATAAAGGTTGAGTGCCCTTAAAACGTTTAAAAGCTTTTTCTCTTACCCCAGTAAACTTATAAATAAAAAAGCTTTACTCAATCCGGTTCAATGAGATATTCCTCGGCCGGGTGGTACCTCCGAGTAAAGTGCCTACCGTACCTGTTCTTCCTCAGCCATAAAGCTTTGGCTGCCATAGATTGGATTGTACCCACTACCTCTATATTCAGTGAGTCAATCCTGTTTGAAATCCAAGTGATTTATAGTGTCTAATACGTAACCCTTTGCTAGCAATGTTTGCCCATAACCTATATATCCTTAGCAGCCATTCTGTTCTGAATGCATCTGGTTGGTCTGAGATTCTTTATGCTTTTCTTTTTAGTCTGATTTCATTGGTTTGCCCATTCCTATTCGTTGCTTTTTACCTATTCAGTTTTATTAATGAAAAGATGGGCATTTTTAGGGCGGAGAAAGCCCAATAAATCTATTACTATAGCATAACATCGCCTGCATAGAGACCCGGACGGCATCTATATACTTTTTTATCCTTAAAACATACTTACAACCTTCACCCAATTGATGAGGTTTTAAAACCCATGTTTGAGCCTCAAAATATACCTTTATACATATATTCTGAAGAGGAGTTTACCCTAGGAACAAACTCTCTTACTTATTCCTCACGGGGATAGATTCCCACCCAACCAAGGAAATCTGCCCATTCCCCCTAATTAGTTGCTAGAACTACGGCAGCTGTTTGTGCAGTATACCCTGATAAAGGAAGGTGGCTAGATGTTTTTAGTTTTCTTCAGCTGCCGTGAAAGAGAGTGATTGGTTGGTTCGCTGTCCGAGGCAGCACCCACACGGGATTTTTTTCTTTATTCCCCCAGAATAGGATGTAATAGAATAGAATATATATATTACCATTGCTATGATATTCTCCTTCGTTTATGTTTACTTCAAAATATCAGCTATAGCACGAATAACTTTGACCTATGTATATGCTCTGGTTGCTATGTAATTCATTTTTATTATTATTAGGTGTAAAAATCCCGATGCTCTTTTTAATTATGCCTTGCACAACCAATAATGACCCTGTATATATATTATCAGGTGTAAAAAACCCGAAATGATTTTTTGTGAAACTGTTGGTCGCAGTTTTCCCGTGCGTGCTAGATTCTTATTTATTTGCTGCCGCATTGCTCGTAGGGTGGTTGTTTTATTAGATCCAAAATATCCAAATGATGTCTAGCACAAGTGCTTGCTTTTGACGAGGGAGATGCTTCGCTTACCCATTGCTCTTTCTAATTGCTATTCTCCCTCTCTCTTTAATATGCATGCTACAGCGATGTGGACAATTTATCCTCTATCTTATGCTGGCGGTACAGCACACACCCTAGTTTGCACTGATTTGTCATGTTGCTTAAAGGAGTCATTTGGCTATTGGATGCCCCCGAAAGGCCACGTAGCTGGTAATAAATCGAGTTGTCTAACTAGGGACGATTTTTTCTTTATTTTTGGCTGGTTTTAACCTGTTTTCCACAATGAATCTTCATTAAATTTTCAAAACTTGTCAAAACATTGTTAGATCTTATAAAGTGTGGGTGTTGGGTTTTTTGTAAGGTGATTTCATTTCTGTACTGAAAATCGCCAAACAAACAACAAAAATTACAAGATTTTGTGAGTTAAATTCACCTCATTCGGGCGGCTGATTTTTCATCAGAAAAATCAAAATCTTTCTCTAATTAGACAACTCCCTAAAAATTTGATAGTGTTTTAAAAGGCCCCACCGCCCATATGTAGTGTACCTTGGAAGGACTTTCCGTCAATCTTTGTAGGGGATAGCTACCTTGTTTGAATAAACCTTACCAAGGCCAGGTTTACAGAGGCCAGGTTTTCACTAGTGTATTTATCAGTTTTTTAAGCGTTTTCACTTGTTTATTTATCACTTTTTAAAGCGTTTTCACTACACTAGAAAGGGCGACCACATCCGCCACTCCCAGTACCTTCCTTTACTAGGGGTGAATCTGCTGCTTCTCCTGGATCTGGATCTGGTTGGGTGGGAATAGATAATATAGTCAAAAGCCTTATTAAGTACGGTATGATTTAAGCCACTTTCAGGCTAATCATTCTCTCTAGAAAAGGCATTATTGACCTGGCTAATGAATATATCTAAGAAAGGAAGTACAACTAAATGCCCAGAAAGTCCAATTAATCCAAGTATAAAAGGGTTACATAGAGAAATGGCCAACCATACCAGCAAGCAAGACCAGATATGATACTAACCCCCTTATCCCCTATGATTCTGATTCACCCTTTAGGGGAAGAACAATAGCTCACGTAAAACAGACCAGATTTCCAAATTCCTGAAATAAAATTTGATCTACTTTAGACATTTGGTATACTTTTAGCTTTTTTATTTGTTGAATTCTAGCGATTACGCCCCATACCATAATTACCTATGTTGATGCGAGATCTATGCTGATGCGGGTTGACATCCAGTGACCGCGAAAGCACTTACAGACACACTGTTGCAAGCTTCACTTGTGGCCTACAGCCGTAGACAGCGAAATACAAGGTTAGCCAAACACAAGCAACTAAACTTCCACCCTGGTACTATAGGTCAATCTCTAAGGAAAGGGAATTCGTATTTGAAGACCAGAATTAATTAGGTAGACTCGGGTTTTATTCCGGTTTGGCTTTCTCAGGATCTATTCACGCACGGGATAATATCCTTTGGGTACCACGGGGACTATTTTTTCTCTATTTTTGGTTGGTCTTTACCAACCAAAAACATTGCTAAATTTTACAGAGTGTGGGTGCTTAGGTTTTTGTGTCAGATGATTTCATTTCTACACTTAAAAATGGCTCAACAAACAACACAAATTTTTTATGAATTAAATTCACCAGATTCCAACTGAAAATCAGCCCAAAAAAAATCAAAATCGTCCCTAGTTGGATTCATACACACTGAACCTTATCTTGCTTTTTATTTGAATATGGTCTTGCCTTCCTCCTGCTTAATTCACAGCTGGCACACAACCTTAAATGGGGATTGGGCCTACTCGAGTGCATAAGGTCCACCTCATGCGTTCACTCTCTCCATACAACTAGGAACGCTGTGGTCTTCTATCAGAAGAGTATCTGGGACTGGCTTTGCTGCTGCTTGCTCTGTTGCCGGTTGTGGTTCTGGTTCTCGATCTGGAACAACTGACTCTAGTTCTTTACTTGCCTTACCATGATAATTAGGTGGTCTAATTTTTGTGCTCCGCCGCCCCAGAGTGTAAGAAGTCTCCTTAAACTTCGCTAAGGGTCAGTTATTTTCTTGCCCAACCTCTAAGCTCTCTCCCTTCAATTTCATTGATTGCTGAAATTCAGAGATGGTGAGATCTTGCTTCGGCCTGTTCATTAGTTTGTTTTCATGGTGTTGGCGATGTTGAGTGGAAGAGGTGACTCTCAGGTGAAGCTCTTATCAATAGAGTAAAATGGTGACTCTCCCACTAATCATTGAAAGTGTTGAGACTCAGACTTGTTTTATGGCTATGCCAATAGTGTGCGTGATGATCAAGTGAGCTTGTCGTTATTGTGTGTTGGCTGCCCGTTGTTGCATAAAGAAATAAAGCGTCATGAATTTGGTAGGTAACTCGCAGACCGGAGCTTGTGTACAGACTTGTGTCCATCTACTCACGGTCGATCTATTCCAGCGTGGATAGGAGCATGGAACAACTAATGAGAATCTGTCGATGAGTCTAGTTGTTATGAAAATATGTTGTGAGAATTGTCAACGGTCCTATTAGAGACGAGCTAGTGCAAATCTGCTCTTGTAAGTGTAAATGGGATGTTTTTCTTTCCGTGCCTTAGAGAATTACACGGTTGCTCACTCTGTGAGAAATACGCTCTACTCTAAATCTGTTTATTTGGTAAACCTACGAGTGTTGTATTGGTTGAATAAAAACCCGTTGTGTGTGAGCATTGAATGCACGATAGCTTTGCTGGTGCAATAAACCACCGAGCATATATATGTTTGAGACAACAATAAACTTGTAAACTTTTGTAATGGTCTTGCCTAAAGGAAACCTGACATTCAAGCCTATACAAACATCTAAAGGAAACCTGACATTCAACTAGATCTGGAATACCCTATTTTCATAACAACATCAAATATGTCACCTCTAGAATACCCTATTTTCATAACACTCATCAAATATCTTCCATACTGTACATCTTTTAAGAAAGAAAAATAACTTTTTCTCCAAAAATTCTTCTTTCCATTGATTTTTTTTATCAGTTGGCCTTCTTGAAATGAGAGAGCTTCTCTGAAAAGCTTATTAACAATTTTGTTTATTTATCTTGACACATGTTGAAAGGCAACCATCTTAAATTGAATCCTTACCTCCAAATTTTCGATAATAAAAGTAGTATTAAACTTTCCAAATTATTACAGCCTTCTTCCTAATTAATTATTAGTTTGAAATCTCGCAGCACTTGTAGACTACCAATAACTATGTCCAAAGCCAGTTTGAATAACAACTAGATTGTACATAACTTTTTAAATATAAAAAATGTACAAAGAGATGTCTATGGATCCATCTTTCCTCTGGCACAAAATAAACCTACATGGACCATGGCATGTCCTTAAGTACTTATTTGATAAGGTCAACCACGAAAATATCTTAGTTTTTCTAGTTATTTAAAGTTTTCTCCTATCATCACTTCTTTTCTCCTGCTTCTTTGGACCTTACCTCATATCCCAACTTTGCAGTGTATATTCTTGATGCTTTATTCATAAAACATAATTTCATCATCTACTTCCTTCAGTCAAATGTCTCTTAGTTTCAAATTGTAAGTATGCTTCTTCCATTTCTTTGCTAAATCCAGCGGAGCAGTTGCTTTTCAACCTTTCCTCCAAATATTAAATATTATTACTTTGTAATCTAATGCATCAACAACATTATACATCTCCAGATTGTGTAGTGCTAGCTTTAAGGGTTTTGAGAGTCCGACTTAATTTGTACATCTTATTCAAGGATCCTCTCCAATTTTACCCCTGTTCTCTCTATTGATTTTCTCCATCTCCCATCTCCCCATAATGGAAATTAATGAATTTGTGCATCCCATTCTCTCCACCAATTTCCACACTAACCATCTTCCTAGTAATGAAAATGCTTTTACCAAAGCCTTCCAAATAATTGAACCTCTTCCACTAGCCTTCTCCATTGTGTTGATCCAATCCTCCGTAGTTTGTTGAATTAGTTTATGTTTAACCCCATCATTCTGGTCCAATCCTTCATAGTTTGTTTTAAACCTAAAAATGCTTGTTAAGATAGTTTATGTTTAAGATGACTTATGTTACTCTTCTGCATATGTTATGTAAATAAATTATTTTTGTGATGTTGAATTCTAATAGTTTTTTTTTCTTCAAATACAATTTTACAGTCTTATTTTTGTGATGTTGAATTCTAATAGTTTTTTTTTCTTCAAATACAATTTTACAGTCTGTGAGGGAGTATGTGAAAAAAGCATACAGTTCTAAGGTCGGAGCCGGAGCTAGAGCTAAGATCAACAGAAAATCAACTTACGAACGGGCACAAGCTGGAGCAACTTGGTCGACCCAATTTCGAGTTCTCGTTCTCCGAGATTTTAGAGAGAGACGATATGAATATCTGAATTGGAGACGATTTGCACAGTTGATTGCTATTGCATTCATTTCCGGATTTTTGTGGTTTAAATCAAGCTTTGTTAATGATTCAAGATTGGGAGACCAGGTACATACATTAAGACTTCAACCTTCTCTTTTAACTCATTATAGATAGAGGAGAGGTTCTGGGCAGTGTTGCAAATATTACCATTTTTTTTTACTATTTTCGATTTTTTTCTTAGTTTATCATATTATATTTTCCAAGTTTGTTTGGTTCAATTTATGCTTAACTTAGGGTTAGAAAAAATTCTCATTTCTCCGAAAATTTAGATGTTTTCTAACTTACGAAAATTTTATAATCCAATTCTTATGAATTTTTCTCTTTGATAAATTTTTTTTTTCCAACTTCAATGATACTCCAAAAAACTATATTTAGGACATTGGTTTTGAGTGAGATCTTCAGTTGTATCTTTATAAATAATAGGACATTCATCTTCTGCTTCAATTTATTGAATGTAGAGAATAAATGTGTTCAGTCTTGGATCTTCAATTGACCATGAATAAAAATACAAATACTATCGAGAAAACAGATTAAAATTTAAGAATATATGTATTGATCATCTTTGTTGAAATGGATTTATGTTATGTAGGTCGATAGATAGCAGGTGTATTGTTGAGATTTATTTTATAGTGGTTAATCTAAATTTGAAATAAATAATTATAAAAAATTTCCAATTTAACATTAAGATAATTAAAAACATTACCACTTAACTTGTGACCTATAAAATTTCAACCTGAGCTATTATAATTATTGTGCTACCATAATTAGGATCCCACTCTGCTATTATAATTACTATGCTACTATAATTAAGCTCCTACTTACTGTATATTGCTTGTTTATTAACATAACAATTCTTTGTTCCATGTAGATGAGCTTAATATTCTATATAGTTATGCTATGCTTGTTTATTGACGTAACAATTTTTTTGTTCCATGCAGATTGGCTTAGTTTTCTTTATAGATATGCTTTGGGGTATTTTCCCGCTTTTTGAAGCCATTTATGTATTCCCGCAAGAGAGAGCAATGCTAGCGAAGGAAAGGGCAAATAATATGTATTCTTTGAGTTCATACTTCATGGCTCGCAGTTTGGTAGATGTGCCCTTGAATATGATTATGCCCATTATTTTCATTGTAATTACTGCTCCACTTGCTCACATGAGATTCACTCCAAGTGTTTTCTTTTTTCGGGTTCTGTCAATATTCTTAATTGTCCTTGCATCACAGGTATGTACAACTCTTTATTGTGCTTTACTCATAAAGATCATGAAACTAGGAATTGCACCTGAAGTTTTTGTTATTCTTTACAGTGATTAACAGATCTTGGATGAAGAAAGCTACTTGATACTTATTTAAAATTCATAAACAAAGAAACCAACTTCTTTATACAAATTAAAATTCATTACAACTTAGATGGGCTTCCATATTATGTTTGAACTTTTTTGTCTCACTTTGATTTGCATTTGAACATAAACTTTTGTAGGGATTGGGGCTGCTCATTGGTGCATTAGTTATGGATGCAAAGAAAGCTAATAGTCTGGCGACAGTTGTTATTGTATCTTTCATTCTTACTGGTGGTCGTTTTGTTCAGGTTCGTTCATCTATTGAATCTTTCATTGTTATGTTCTTTAAATCTTTCAATGTGTTTTTGGAATATGAAATTTTTTATTAAAAAGTAAATAATATAATCAATTGGTTTATTTTCTTCAGAACGTTCCAAAATTTGTCAGTTGGTTCAAATACCTGTCGTTTCTGTATAACGGATTCAACCTTTTGATCAAGATTGAGTACGATCCAGACATGAAATTTGACTGCGCTATACATGATGGGTGTTACAAGCTGGGACTATCACCGGAATTGCAGGGGATGAATTTGAATGGAGTACGAAACGATGTGTTGTCCTTAATTGCTATGATTGTCATTTATCGTGTCTTGACATATTCGGCTCTCCGCTTTAAAATGCCTTCGCCTCCTCATTAAGAGATTATTGTTGTTTGATGCAACAATGGATGATGATGAAGTTTATGAATTTAGTATTTGTTAATTGCACATTTTCCTAAGCATAGCTGAGATGATATAGATCAGATTAGGATATGGTGTTGACTACTATATTGTGCAACAACCTTCATATTTACCTTCATATTTTTGGATTCCTCTTTTATTGGTGCCAAAAACAACATGTAATGATTTCAATGGAGTAGTCTCCCTTCATAGTTTATTGGAAAAAAATAAAAATCAGAATCTGTGGTTTTTTTTTCAAATTTCATGTGGAATGTTAGGTTTGCAGGAATGTTTAAGAAGTTAATGTTCAACCCTCATAAAAATTAGAATTTCTTTAAAAAAATATTCTATGGAATGCTAGGTTTAGAAATTTGTTAGTTTGTAAGCACCGGGTATTGTCAACCTACTTTTCACTGTATTTGATACTGGCCATTTATAAACCCCCCAAACAGCCCAGGAATTATTAAAAAAAAAAACTTAAGATTCCACTTTATTGACCTTTACAATATGGGAATTCTTGCGTAGTAAGCATCGGGTATTGTTAACATTGTTAACCTACTTTTCATTGTATTTGATACTAGTCCATTTATAAACCCCCTAAAACAGCCTAGGAACTTCAAAATTATTCAAAAAAACAAAAAAACAGGCTTGCATATTTTGGTATCTACTCTAAATGTATTGTTCCATATTGCTGCTTTACTATATTTTTTTATTACATAATTTTTCAATACTGAATTTCAGTTAGTACTCGTATGCCATGGACCACGATCTTCCCTTTTACATTTGCAATGGTCCAATTTACTAATTTTTGCAAACGATTTAATTATTGGCTAGCAAGCTACAACTTCTCTACCGGCTCATTATCCATGGTTGGGAAAGTACTTACATGAGTTGTATTGCAGGAGAAAACCCATAAAGCCTCATTGAATGCGCTGAGTAAAGTAATATCCCAAAAAAGTCATTTTCCTGTGAGTGCTTCAATCTCCATTGCCTACTTTTGGAACCTCTTTTCCCCACATTTACAATGGTCTAGTATAACTTAACATTGTCCAATGCACATAATCTGTTATGTAGAAGGTTTGAAGAACTTTGTAAATCTTTGGACTTGTCCTTGCCCTTAAACGATTTTTCCTATCCTTTAACAATGCTTATGGTATGGGTTTGTTGCTCCTCCTTGACTCCGAGGGAGGTGTGGAATCTCTTGAACTCTTCCAATTTATAACAAAAAACAACAAAATGGGTCTGTTGGGCCAGTTGACATCTTTTTGTAGTGTGGAATCCCTCAAACTCTTAACATCAGCAAAATCAATCAATTGTGACAGTGACTCCTTTAAGCCAAGGCCTCATGTAACCGGTTTTCGTGATTCCTTTAAGCCAAGGCCTCCTGTAACTGATCCTCCAATTATGTTGAAGTCTCTTTAGGTGTATCCAAAGATGGAGGGGTATCTTGCGTCACAGAGTTTGAACTTTGGCAATTTTGTACTTGTCTTTACGTATGGATTTTATGTACATTAATTTAATTGTTGTTTTTATGTTCATAGCAAATGGTAGTAGAACCTTAATATTTGTGATTCTCAAGTAATTTTCCATCTAGGTTTCTTTGGGATTTCTTCTTACTCAATATCTTTATTTAGTCTCTCCAAATTGTGGGACTGCAAATGTAAGATGAGATTTTGTTGGGCATGTACACCCTCATAGACTAAGTAGTCAAATGATGTCTTAAGGGGATCCCTCATTCCACAAACAAGGGGGTTTTATGGGTCAATTTGGCTTTGGTTAGGTTGTGACCTTAAATTAGATACTATTATTATGCAAATGCTATACAACATATATAAAGTTATGGCACTTTTGTGCTCTTCTTTTACTTCTTTTATTTGTATGATTTTGTGTAAATTATTTTCAATTGTTGTTGTTGTACTCATACCAATTACCAGGGCCTTAAGATTAGGGCTTCTCAAAAGCTTTTTCATTCAGGTTTGTTTGGATTACTTGCCACCAAAAATCTTTCTTCAATGAATCAATGCCTTTGGAGGGTATTGCCTTATACTATATAATATTGTGACAAGGATGATAAAATAAAGGAGGAATCCATTCCTTCCACTCGTGCTCTTCTCTTTTAGGTGACTGAAATCGTTCTTCAAAAACAACTAAAACGTTCTTCTCCAAGAGGTACTTTCTGGCACTTCCTTGTATTATTCCACACGTTACTCCAATATGCACTTTTTGGCACTTCCTTATATTATTCCACACGTTACTCCAAGATGCATGTCACTTCACAAAATTTCATTTTCTATACTTGTTATTTCCCTCTTTCGCTGGCAACTTCTCACCATCGATTTACTTGGTTTTAATCTTAAGCTAAAATCATAGTCAAATTCAAGTTAAAAAAAAGAAGACCAACTTGGTCATGCACACTCATCTTCTTGGTTCCTTTATAAGCTCATACATAGAAATCCAATTTCAAAGACTTGTCACAAATGTTCCGGTTTGAACTACACGTTTCGATTTCAATACACATGTTCAATACTTCAAGATCTGGTTGCTTCACATGGTGTCAAAGGTCATTTTTTGTTACAAATCCTCGAAGGAAACCGTGACTCATCACCAAAAGGTCAAACGAACAAGAACCATAGATTGAAACAATTCAACGTTGTTAATCAAATCTGGCCAATGAAGTGGAAGTCTACTTGCAATTTTCAATTTATTTCCAAACTAGAGTTTAACATATTATAAATCGGCAACCAAGATCTTCAAATTCACAATATCAAATCAAATACTGTAGATCGATTTTTCCTAGATTCTCGTATTTCTGCATATTCATTCTTTTGTCTAAATGCAGTTTATCAACACACAAACATATTTCTTTCGTACTTTTCTGGATTCAGTAGTTTTAGAAACCTTGTATCTCTATAGTAACTACCATAACGAACAAAGCCTGATGACATCTTTTTGTAGTGTGGAATCCCTCGAATTCTAAACATCAACAAAATCGATCAATTGTGACAGTGACTCTTGTGGCCTCCTATAACCGGTCCTCCAATTTTGTCGAAGTCTCTTGTAATCGGTCCTCCAATTATGTTGAAGTCTTTCGAGGTGTATCTAAAGATGGAGGGGTATTTTGCGTCACACATTTTGAATTTGGCAATTTTGTACTTGTCATTATTTATGGATTTTATGTACATTAATTTAATTGTTGCTCTAATGTTAGAGCCTTAATATAAATGATTCTCAAGAAATTTTTCATCTAGGTTGTTTTGGGATTTCTTCTTACCTAATATCTTTTTTTAGTCTCTCCAAATTGTGGGACTGCAAAGGTAAGATGAGATTTTGTAGGGCATATACACCTTCATAGACTAACCAATCAAATGATGCAAAAAAGGGTCCCTTATCCCACAAACGAGGAGGTTTTATAGGTCAATTTGGCTTTGGTTAAGTTGTGACCTTAAATTAGATATTATTATTATAATTATCATGCAAATACTATACAACATATGTATAGTTATGGCAATTATGTACTCTTCTTTTACTTGTGTTATTCTGTGTAAGTTATTTTCCATTATTATTATTTTACTCATACCAATTAACAGAAGCTTAAGATTAAGACTTCTCAAAAGCTTTTCCATTCAAGTTTGTTTGGATTACTTCACACCAAAAATCTTTTTTCAATGAATCAATGCCTTTGGAGAGTATTCTCTCATACTATAGAATATTGCGACAAGGAGGATAAAATAAATGAGGGATCCATTCTTTCCACTCTTGCTCTTCTTTTTAGGTGACTGATCGTTCTTCAAAAACATCTGAAACGTTCTTCTCCAAGATACACTTTCTGGCACTTCCTTATATTATTCCACACGTTACTCCAAGATGCACTTTTTGGAGACTCCTGTTACTAAACATAATTTAATTTTCTATACCTGCGACTTCCCTCTTCACTGACAACCTCTCACCATTGATTGATATGTTTTTAATTTCAAGCTAAAATTACAGTCAAATTCAAGTTTCAAAAAAAACAATGATCCCAACAATAAATAACAAACTCCTGCATCTACAAAATCACTGAAGATCGACTTGGTCATGCACACTCATTTTCTTGGTTCCTTTATAAGCTCGTACAGAGGAATCCAATTTCAAAGACTTGTCACAAATGTTCCAGTTTGAACTACACGTTTCGATTTCAATACACATATGTTCAATACTTCAAGATCTGGTTGCTTCACATGGCTTCTTGGCTCCTTTATAAGCTCGTACAGAGAAATCCAATTTCAAAGACTTGTCACAAACATTTCGGTTTGAACTACACATTTCATTTTCAATACACATATGTTCAATACTTCAAGATTTGGTCGCTTCACATGGTGTCAAAGGCCATTTTTTTGTTACAAATCCTCGAAGGAAACCGTGGCCCATCACTAGAAGGTTAAACGAACTAGAATCATAGATTGAAAAATTCAACGGTGTCAATCAAATCTTGGCAATGAAGTAGGAGTCGACTTGCAATTTCAAGAGATTATAATAAATCAACAACCAAGATCTTCAAATTCACAATATCAAATACTGTAGATCGATTTTTCCTAGATTCTGGTATTTCAGCAATTTCATTATTTTATCTAAATGCAGTTTATCAACACACAAACGTATTTCTTTCCAACTTCTCCGGATTCAGTAATTTCAGAAACCTCGTATCTCTATAGTAATTACCATAACGAACAAAGCTTGATGAATATCAAACCCCCGGATGACATCTTTTTGTAGTGTGAATCCCTCAAACTCTAAACATCAGCAAAATCAATCAATTGTGACATTGACTACTTTAAGCCAAGGCCTCCTATAACCGGTCCTCCAATTATGTTGAAGTCTCTTGTAATCAGTCCTCCAATTATGTTGAAATCTCTTGAGGTGTATCCAAAGATGGAGGGGTATCTTGCATCACAGTCTCTGAATTTTGGGATTGCTCAAGGATCTAAATACAAACACATCCATAATAATAGGCTTTGACGAAGTGAGTTTCTTCTTTCGATCCTTGGCTCTGACGAATTTATTTCCTTCTTTTACTGGCAACCTCTCACCTTCGATTGACTTGTTTTTAATCTCAAGCTAAAATCATAGTCAAATTCAAGCTAAAAAATACAATGATTCCAGGAATCAATATGTTCAATACTTCAAGATTTGGTCGCTTTACATGGTATCAAAGGCAATTTTTTTTTGTTACAAATTTCCCAAGAAAACCGTGACTTATCACTAGAAGGTCAAACGAACTAGAACCATAGATTGAAACAATTCAATACTTTTAATCAAATCTAGGCAATGAAGTGGAAGTCGACTTGCAAAAGAGATTTCCAAACTAGAGTTTAACATATTATAAATCAACAACCAAGATCTTCAAATTCACAATATCAAATACTGTAGATCGATTTCTCCTAGATTCTGGTATTTTTGCAGTTTCATTCTTATGTCTAAATGCAGTTTATCAACACACAAACACATTTCTTTCCAACTTCTCCCGGATTCAGTAGTTTCAGAAACCTGTATCTCTATAGTAACTATAATAACGAACAAAGGTTGATGAATATCAAAACCCCCCTTCTCGATTTCCTGCGTTTTAAAACCAAAAACCACCGGGGCAAGTTATTTCTGGATTGAAAGCTTTTAAACCAACAACCTTTGCATTTAAACACAATTCTGGTTCTCAAACCACATTCAAAACATACACAGTGGATTAACAATATTCGAATCTAATAGTAAATACAAAGCTACACGACTTCTACTCACAACATAAACTTCTTTTGAAGCAAGGATCTATATATTTAGGAAGGCCAAAATATTTGAACAACAATTCATACATTCACGAGCACACTTTCGTTCCAATACGCAATTTCTTTATTATTAAACAATTTCTTTCAGCAATCCTAGTCTTGACTCACTTCTTCACTTGATTATACACTAGAGGGTCACCTTTTGCCCTGGTCCTCTCTTTCCTATCTAACAGACCTTTGAAAGACGTTACTCAACTAAACTCATCTAATATTGCTAGATATTTAGTGATTCACACTCAAGGACATTAAACTCTCACAAATATTTTGGGCCTCATCGAGGCTCCAATTACAAGTGTCTTAGATTAGTGTCGATGCTATTGCATTGTAATCACTTGAGTAAGATCTCTCATGATGTTTACAAATGCCTTGGGTGAAGAGGTCCATTTAACTACAAACAACTTCGGATTGCACCCGTATGGATCATATTAATGGTTGTCAATCTCCATGGTGATTTGAGGACTACTGAGTTGAGGATTCAAACTTTGTCATGAACGATCAAGATTACATCCACATACCTGGATCAATTAGTCTTGTTCATATACAAAATTTGGGAATAACTTTGAAGGAAAAGTTCCTATCATGCGATGAATGGTCATGGTTGCACCCACATATCTAGATTAGTGATCCATGGACATCTATGCACATTGGAGAGTCTTGAGGGGAGAGAACCAACCTTTTTAAGAATAGCTAGGGCCTCATTTGTGGATTTAGAACAATGAATCAAATGCCATTGGAGGGTCTTCCCTTGTACTGTAAAATATTGCGATAGGGAGGATAATATAAAGGAGGGATCCATTATCCCATCGACCTCATGAAGTGTACTATGTGGAAAATTCCATGGGAATAGGGAATAATAAGGGTTAAGATTCCCCCACCCCGCCCAAAAAACAAATTAAAAAAAGGAACATGATTAGTTATGCGTGTCTGTTATGGAACCAACATCTTATTTTGGGTATATATGGAGAATACAAAGGTGAATTGAGCTTAAATTTCAGGTGGAAGTCCATAGTGATGACTTTTATAAAAATTTCCCTAAGCTCAAGTTTGCATATTTAACACCAAATTCTTGAAAATTAGCAAATAATAGTTTTAAGGGATAGAACTGTACTTACTGCTGGCAAGTCATTGATGGTGAGATTTGGATAGTAAGGGATATGAAGAATCACGAGAAAACCTAGGAAAAAATATAGATAAATTCCAAAGGGGTTTGAGAGGAATTGGAAAAATGGGGCCAAATCCACTATTTGACACTTTTTAATCATTTTGAAGACTATATTTGAAGGAAAATTGACATGAGATAACAAATGTCAAAAGCTTTTCATAGCCAACATTTCATATTTTCAATAATTTGGACAACTTTGTTCTAGTGAAAATTTTATAGTTTTGCATCACTTGGGAAATAAGGTATTTCACCCAAGAATAATTAAGTGCAAATAATAATAAGTTTCCATTTCTAGATATATGAAAAAATGATTGTATTATCATATCATTGAGATGAAGGTTTTTGAGTGTTTGCAATTAGGATTTTTTTTAACAGAAACCCAGTAAATTAAATTAGGGGAAAAAAGGTTGTGCATCACTTGAAAATTAGCAAATAATAGTGTTAAGGGATATAACTGTACTTATTGCTAGCAAGTCGTTGATGGTGAGATTTGGATAGTAAGGGATATCATACAGGCACGAGAAAACCTAGGAAAAATATGGATAAATTCCAAAGGGGTTTGAGAGGAGTTGGAAAAATGGGGCCAAATCCACTATTTTGACGCTTTTTAATCATTTTGAAAACTATATTTGAAGGAAAACTGACATGAGATAACAAATGTCAAAAGCTTTTCATAGCCAACATTTCATATTTTCAATAATTTGGACAACTTTGTTCTAGTGAAAATTTTATAGTTTTGCATCACTTGGGAAATAAGGTATTTCACCCAAGAATAATTAAGTGCAAATAATGATAAGTTTCCATTTCTAGATAGATGAAAAAATGATTGTAATATCATATCATTGAGATGAAGGTTTTTGAGTGTTTGCAATTAGGATTTTTTAACAGAAACCGAGTAAGTTAAATTAGGGAAAAAAGGTTGTGCACAACCATTCATTACAAAACAGAAAAACATGAGTTCCATGAAGATTTGGAAAGATAAGAAGGCTAAAACAACTATGTCTATAAATAGTTTCCTGAAATTCCTATTATGCTTCTTGGAAGTAACCATAACATGGGAAGGGTAGATTTTTACAAATTGTTTGTTCAACATGATACAAAAAACAATTCAGAGGCTTACTAGAAAGAAAAACTCTACATCTTCTTTCTTTTGTGACCAAGAGTTGGTTGTGTGACAGAGACTTCTTCCATGGGAAGAGCACCTTCTTCTAGAGAATCATGACAACGGCTGCACTAGGACATTCTAGACATTTTCAACACCTCCTCCTTTATTATTTCCATTGTTCCCATAAGCTCCCTCAGGTCATGCTTGTGGTCATCGATTTTAGAATTGTGGCAGCCGATTTGGTTGGAGATGAACCGTATGTCCGAAGCCATCTCCATGTTCTCCTTAACGCCAACTCCTACAACCTCGTAGACCTTGCGAAGGTGCAACTTGATTTCTTCCAGACTAGACTTTAAACTGGTAGCATTTGCGTCTCCATCCTTTTTCGCCATTGTTCCAATAGAGTCGACTTCAGTCCATTGCGAGAGACCTTCAAACAAACCCTGCAAATGTTGGATGTCAGCTTCTTCTTGGTCCTCACACGGACGTTGGATACCGACTTCTTCATGTTCCTTGATTGCATACAGTGAATGGAGTATGGAACTGTCATCACAGTATATCTCTTCCATATCGCTTATGCAAGCAGGCTCGTTGAGACCCTAGAGGATTGTAGAAGTAAGGTCCTAATTAATGCTAGCCGAGAGGAGGTACTGACACCTGGCGGGAGGAAGGTCACGTGTCTCGGGGGGTGACGGGTCTTCGTCTAGAAACTTCAACCATGGGGGGAGCCTAGAATCCCTCGAGATATTGTGAAGGAACACATTTATATAACCTTGCTTGATTAGCATAAACAATGTTTCCTTGGGTGCTTCGAGCGCCTTGGTTGGCTAGCTTGTCAGTTAGGCCATTAATTCCCCAGAGTATATGAAAGAAGAGAACTTGAGGTGGAGTATTGAGAAGGAAAATCCTATCATAAATTGTTTTACAACTGGAAGAGCCCTTTTTATAGCCTGTTCTCATCTTCTGGAAAACCTGTCTTGAGTCGTCGAAGACCATTAGCTTTGAAATGGATTTCCTAGCTATTAGTTCCAACCCGTGGAAGAGTGATAACCATTCTGCTTCATTGTTTTTTTGGATTCCGAGTCACCAAGCAAATGAGTTTACTATATTTCCTCTAGGATCGAAAAATGATCCCCCCTGCACCTTCCTCCCCTGAGTGTTTGCAATTAGAATTACTATCAATGCCACAAATAATTTTTCCAGTTCTCATTGGTTTTTCTTCTATTGGTGGCATAATAGTGTCCATGGGCCTTGATTGTACCCACACAAGTGCAGAGGCAGAGAAGTTGTGAACTTCTAAAGGATGTAACTTCTAGATCCAAACATAGATTTAGATTAGAGTGCGGTTGATATAAATCTATTCCAGATGATAATAGAAATTGAAATTGACTCTATGGAAATTTACTTTTGGTCATTCTAAAGACTTAAAAGAATATAGCTTTTCAACTTAACATAATAAAAAATTGTCTATGTCCAAGATATCCAAAGTGGTCCGAGCTTGGAGTAAGGGCTACGGGATGGAATCATATGTATAATGAGGTGTAAATAATCCTAAGAGGATATCATAGCTTATGCAATGGAACATTCATGGATATGTGACAAATTTATTTAATGAGAAATGATACTCAAGTTTGGAGTATTATAACATTGTTGGATAACAAAATGGATAAATGTCATGCAAAAATATAATAGATAAGGGAAGAAGGTTATTTTAGGATAAGCATGAATAAAATATAATGCAAATTTGATTTTAGGATAAGCAAGAAAAGATAAGGGAAGAAGGTTATTGGTGCCTTTAGCAAGAATTCATGCAATGCATTGACTATGATCAACATATGCAATTGGGATTACAACAAGAGTCATGGCGGCTCTTGATCATGGTAGTTGGTTATGGTATGCAAAAACAATAATAGTGAGGTATAGGGAACATGGAAGGTACCTATATTGAGAGAATGATAGCTTCATGCAAAAAAGAAGGGTGTAAATTCTTAATCCCTCCAGATAGGGAAGAGACACCAAGTATTGGTAGTTACATAGCATTACGGGAATCATGATCATATATATCAAAGGAGTGATTGAAATCCTGGTATAGTAGAGGAAATCTGCAAAAAATAAGAGAACATACACTTTATGCATGTGATGGGTGAACCATCTCAATGGGAAAGCTATATGCATGTTTAAAAGGGTTGCAGGGTATGAACTACAAACTTGTGTATAAAGAACATTAAGTGAATAAGGAACTTCAATCCACTTGGGAGATGTCATTGAGAAAATGTGACACTCCATTGTGTGGAATTGTCTTACTAAATTGAGTTAAACTATATCAACTCTCCTCCTGCCATCATGATGGATTCAGAGGTTAAAAAGCAATCAAGTCGACAAGATATCCCTCTATCTCCAGCTTGTTTGTTGTTCTACGTGAATATACTATTAGAAATTCTTACATCTATTAGATCAAGGGTATCAATTAGTTCGTTGAAGTGAACGCTTGCAGCGTTTAGGTTCTGTATACCACTTTTTTTCTCTTCAAGGTTCCTTATCAGGTTGAAGTCTCCACTAAGGATCCACGATTTGTCTTCAGCGATCTCCTTGATGACAGAAAGTGAGTCCAGGAAGGACAATTTCTGCTCTGCCCTAGGAGGACCATAGATATTGGTAAAAAATCCTCTGATTCTGGTGCCTAAGATGTGGAAATATGCTGAAAGTGAAAAGGGAGTTGCTACGAAGCTTGAGAGGTTAACCTGCTTGGGATTCCACAAGATGCCAATCCCTCCAGTTGCCCCTTTGGCATCTGTCGCTACTGTCTCACATCCCTTCCATATTTTCCTAGCTATAGTTTTTAGCTCTTCTTTCGAGCACTTAGTTTCTTGCAGAAAGATGATTCCAGATTTTTCTTTTTCAATCCTTCTTCTGAGAAGATGGATTTTCAGAGCGCTACTGCAGCCTTTAATATTCCAGGATGTAATCCGCATTGGGAACTTATTGAGTTGAGGGAGAGAGGGCAACATCTATGGTTGGATACTGCCCCGAAGCCACCAGTTGCGCCCCTACTGCTTTGATTCTTTGAACATTACTTGGCCTTCCCTGCGTTTCTTTTTTTATTTTCTTTTTCCCATCCGATTCTTTGAGGGATTCGACAACTAATCCCAAGGACTTCATGTTTTTTCCTTGGATTATCACCTTCTTCAGCAAGGAGACTTACTGGGGAGGGATCTAGGCTGGGATCTTGTCGGAGCAGGCAGCTTCATTTCCATCCAAATCCAGATCTCTATCTCCATATCTTCCGTATTTGGCTCCGTTACCTCTGTAGATGTCTTGGCTGTCGCCTATTGCATCTTCTGGTGCTAATCTATAGGTGACTTGGTTGTCTCCTGCTGCTTCTGTAGGTTTAAATCCATCTCCTTCTCCTGATGGTCTTTAGCTTGGTTGGTTTGTTGGTCTTCTTTGTTACTTACCTTATCATCTTGGAGGATTTCATACATGTTCTGAGTTTGCACCCTTTTGTTGATCCCTGGTCCCAAGGTATTTCTTGCTTGTCGTTTCTTGTTTTGGGTTTTGATGAACCCATTAACATCTTGATTTTCTTGATCTTTCTTTTCTCCTGGTCTTTTATTTTGCGGGAAGTCCCAGAATAGGTGTCCATGCTCATGGCATCTTCTACATCTGAACGGGATCTGTTCATAGTCTATTGCCTGAAACCACTCTTCATCCTCCCAAGATAACTCGATTCCAAATGGTAGATCCCTAGAAATGTTGAAGTAGATACAAATTTGGGCATATGAGATATACTTCCGCTGTCGGGTTTGCTCTGAGATTTTGATAAAGTTTCCCAGAGTATTCCCGATATCTATCAGAATTTCTTCCTTTTGGTACTCCGTTGGGAGAGAGTACATTCTGATCCAGATTGGGGAAATCGTGAGGTTTTCTTTATCAGGGTTTAATCTGTCTTTCCATGGCCTTAGGAAGAGTCCCACCGAATTGTATAAATATGGACCGTTCTCAAAAATTCGAGTTCTATCTTCCTCATTAAATAAGATTATAGTGAAGAATCCTTTTTCCCCCAGCTGAAGGTTGTAGTGCCCTTCGAGTTTCCACATGGTGTTAATCCACCATACCAAGGTCTTTTCTATGGGACAGATCCCAAAAAACTTTCCTATGAGGGCGTGGTCTTTCATGTACTGAATGTATTCCCTGACTCTTTCTGATTTAATTTGAAGCTTTGGTACTGTCTTGGATTTCGGGACACACTGTCATGTCCTTCTTGTTTCATGTTTCGTCGTTTCCTCTTTCTTAAGCTCACTAGAACCTTCTCCATATATGAGCGATTCAGGTGCACTCGCTAGTCCTTTCCCTTTTTCGGTTTCCATGTCCGTGATCAGAGTGGGAATTGCGGACCCCTCCTCTGAGGATGCACTCCTCCCATGATCCCTCTCCCCATGGGGAGGAGAAAGAACCATCTTGAACCAACCAACCTACAAAGCCGCTCTTCCACTACTGGTGCGTCGTAAATCCTTCCGCCTTTTTCCTAACCCCCAACCTCGCATCAAGTTGCAGAGTGGGTCACAATTGCAAATTGTTTACTATTCTTCATATGTTTTTTTCTTGACTCTTCTGTCAGACTTCATCACTCCATTTTCCTAATTTGGCCAATGGTCTTTTCTCTATGTTGAAATTTGTCAGTGGCAGAATGACGAACCAAGTTATATGATGGCTCAAACCACACAATTCAAAGCTTACACTATTGTTAAGACCATGGAATACTTGATATTTAATTTTTTTTATGAATCTTTAAAAATTTCTAAGATGATAAAGTAGGTTATATATATTTTCTTTAAGAACATTTTAAATGTAATAATATTAATAATAAGTGCATTTTCTTATTATAAATTTGATAAAAATAGAAAGTAGTAAAAAATTGAAAGATGAATAAAAGTAGTAATTTATAAGATGAAAGTTGTAATTTATAAGATTAATAAAATTTTTATTATGAACGATTATATATATTATATATAAAAAACATACTAAAGTAATGCACACCCCAAAATTTTGAATTTCTTTCCAAACTACTAATTAGATTCGCATATTAGATTCTTTAAACACATCAATGTGCAAACCTATGGATTTTTGTGCATGAGGCAAGGATGGATGTGGTTAGAGCCTAATGGTATTAAAATCTAAATCCTTTCATATATTATTAATTATTCTTTTCCCATTTACAACTCATATGATAATGACACATCAAGCAAGAGCTAATTCTAACAACCATCCCACATAATTTTTCTTCTTATATGTTTCCATTCAATACATTAGTGTAGAGTATGTGAAAATTAAAGTGATATGTTGCCATTCCACATTACTCTCAATCATCTAAAAATTAAAGTGGCATGAGTGTTAACTCATTAGTAAGATTCACAAACTTAAGTAAATAGTTTTTAGTATACGTTTAAAAAATAGTGTGAAACATAGCACATACATAACACCATCGAGAGAATAGAGAAAAACAAGCATGAATGAGTTGGAAACCTGATACTAAAATCTTATCATAAATAACCCAAACCCATAGCCTTGCCATTATTATGTGTGGACTCTCATCATAATCTATCCATTTTATGAAGGCTATATAACATAGCATATGAAATGCTAGTGTTACATATGACTCAACTAACATGCTTTTCATTAAAATTAAGAAGAGGTCGCCCACACTTCAAGCTCACCATCATATCATAATTGGAGAGATATAGTCCACAATGCACCAACATTGAAGTACTATCATTTATCTATAATCTCTTAGAAGCTATGTCGCTCAAAGACCCGCATAAACGATAAATAAACTCAGTAAACATAAAATACCAAAATTTCAAGACAATTAATCATACAAAACAAGCAATTTTGACTGCAACTAACATATATCCTTATCCCAACATTAGTGAGGCGAAAAAATTATAATGATAATCAGTTTGAAGCAACGTCATATCAAATTTGGAGTGATATAGTGATATAGTCAATTAAAAATAATCACTTTAAAGCAACATCATATCAGACATGGAGTGATGTAGTCCACTGAAAATTCACCAACATTGAAGTGCAACCATTTATCTATAATATTTTATTTCAAGAGAAGCAATGTCGCTCAGTGACCTGCATAAATGATAAATAAACTCATAAAACATAAAACCAAAAATTTCCAGCACAACTAATACAAAAACATCCATACTCACTGGAACTATCATATATTCATATTAAAACATTTATGAGCAAACAAGAGCCACGAGGTGGCAATGTCATCGCAGTTGGTAACAACTATTGCTATATAAACTATAGAAATATGGTACTTTTTCACAAATTTGTAACAAAAAGGAAATTATTTTGCCAAAAAAATTACTTAACCATCAAATTGATTTCACTACTTAGCCATCGAATTGATTTCTCAATGGTTTGAGGAAACAAAAATAATTGTAAAAGATGCAAAATGTGTGCTAAGCATCCTTATTCATGATCAAAGATCTAATCTATTGGATATTAAGCCAATATAATTTTTTATTTGAGATTTGGGGTGGACTATGGCCTATGCTTTTTCATCTACGGACCAGGATGAGACAAGTGTACTGTCACGATTGATTCTATGGCAGTCTTTCAAAATTCAAAACAAACAATTATAAAAATGAATATAAAAAATAACTGGTAGCTATGAATGGATAACCAACACTTCATGGGACATAACTAGAAGAATGTGAGTAGAAAATAGGAATAATGTAACAATTTAACCTGTTTAACTAGAAGAATATGAGGAACAAAAAAAAATCCAAACAATCTTGCATACCATAAGATCTCTTAACAATTTGATTTCCATACCATAATATCTCTTAAAGATTTGATCTCTATGGCCTTGATCCAACCACAAACTATGTGGGTGTTTTAGTGTAATTTTAAATTAAAATAAGGTTCATCAAATAAGTTGAAATTTTTATTTTTATTTTAGAAGTTAATAACCTTAAATTCTATAAATAAAAAAATATATGTATAATTATTTATTTGTAATGAATATATATTTAACTAATTAACTTATTGATTTGGTATATCTTTACATTTAACTAATTAAATCATGATTTTGAATATTTTTAATTTTTATATGCATTCACAACCATTTGATATAAACTTGTTTTTAATAAAAATTGATTTTGAATATTTTTAATTTTTACATGTATTCACAACAATTTTATACAAATTTGTTTTTAATAAAAAATTGTCTAACTATACTAGCTTTAGTTGGAAAGTTCAAGCTTATTATACTAGGTTTGTTGGAAAGTTCATGCTCCATGATTAAAAATAAACACCTAGCGACCTATAGATTAAATCAGAATGAAAATATGTGTTCTGCTTTCTACATGGCTAAAATAAAAAAAACCTATTAAGCTACATAACCAAATTAAAAGTAAATAAATTCATAATCCATCATTTACATAACGCAACCTAAAAGTAAATAAATTTATAATCCATCATTATGAAACATGTTTGTTGGCTTCTATATTATTCTATTTAAATTCGGTTCCTGTTTAAAAATGAATGGGTGAAAACAATAAGCGTAAACTTAATTCATGGTATAACAATGAACAGGTGACCGGTGAAAATAATAATCACAAACATCTTTTATATGAAGAAAAAATAAATAAGAAATAAATCATTATTATTTCTTTTAAGTTAATTATTTATTTTGTGTCACTTGAAGACCTATTATAGCTTAAGTGGATTACTTTGGTTTTCGTGTCACTTCAAGACCCACCAAAATTTCTGTAGCTAAAGTCGATTAAGTTGGCTTTGTTTTTTTTAAAACTTATGGTGGTGATTTATACAAATTTGAACACCTAATTTAATTTATTAGTTTAATTTTAATATCCTAATATGTGGCCTATGCTCCACACTTGGAAGAGAGACTTTGAGTAAAGCTAGCTGCTAATTTCATGGTAGAGGGTAAGTGTAATCACATGAGGTAAACATCATGATATCGATTAGTGTATCACTTAACACCCCACTAAATACATATCAATCATAAAGACTGTAAAAAAAATAGAAACAAAAACTGATAACTTATTTTGCTGGCAAAACTATAAGTGCACAATTTGTCATTCAAAGTATGTTTTTTGCTGGAAAAACGATAAGTCTCAAGTAGTCGTAGTGGTAAGGTATTAGAGTTTGTCCTCCTCTTCCCATGCCAAAGGAAAGTCATTGTGATTGTTAGGTTAGGAGTGTGATTCCATTATGTCTTACTTTATGGATTAATGAAGTTCTTTAGCTAAGGGGATCAAGCAAAGAGAGATATGTCCTATGTTAGTTATGAGTAAATGAGGTAAATTAAATAATCTAGTATATTCATTGGTTGTTTACTTATCTCTACATCTAGAAGATTCAAAACTAGTAATGAAATTTGATGGATTAGATATGAATCTACCAATGGTTTTGATGTTGGTTGGATCATAATTGGATTATGGGTTATGGAATTAATAAAAATAAATGTAAGTCCTCTTAGATGGGGAAGCATATCCACCTGTACATCAAACTCAATTAATATAGATTGACCACATTCTAGTGTTATGAGCCAAATGAGCTTTATTTAGGCTTAGGGCATCCCATTTGGCACAACTGGTCATAAGATTAATGATTAGCATTTTGTTTTAGTTGATTTCAGAATTCAAGTTCTTGAGCTAAGTAAAAAATTGTTCAAACAATGTTCACAATTCAAGTTCTTGTGTTCGGTAAAAGATTGTTCAAGTTCACAATTCAAGTTCTTGTGCTCACTAAAAGATTGTTCAAGTTTTTCAGCCCAGTAAAAAACTGAATACAAATATGTTTGAATTTTACCTTTTTATTTATTTGAGATTGAATAGCTTTCTGTATATTGCGGCTTTCATAGCTCCTAGCATATTACGAGATTTCAATCAATGAAAGAAAATGTAATTAACTTATTATTGATAAATAAATATTTCAGCAAATAAATCCCAGATCACCAATCCAGCTCCATCTTAACTTTGGATCTACAGTCTTCTCTTTTCTGTCATTTGTATCTGTAAATATGTCATCTCTATGCTGGATTGTATGTGTAAATCTGTCATCTCTATGCCAAATCCATCTTAACTCTCTATATTTGTAAATTTGTCATCTCTATGCCAAATTTGTCTTTAACTCCAGATTAATTAAGCAATTTGTTTTCATTCTCTTTTCTTTTCTGTAATATGGTATGTGTAATAATTCTATTACCTTGTCATCTCTGTGCCAAATCCGTCTTATCTCTCTGTATTTGTAAATCTGTCATCTCTATGCCAAATTTATCTTTAACTATGAATTTATTAAGCAGTTTGTTTTCATTCTCTTTTCTTTTCTATAATATGGTATTTGTAATATCAATTTCTTCTATTACCTTGTTATCTGTATTCGCTTTTTTTAGATCCTCCCTTTCTCTTTGTTTATTTTTTTAAATCAGTCTCTCTTTCAGATTTTGGTGGACATTAATATTATATTAAATTAATTTAATGCCTTGGATTACATTGAAGGCACTTACATTGATGCAAATAAACAAGTCCCTCTTTCAGAGTCTGGTGGACATTAATATTATATTAAAATAATTTAATACCTTGGATTACATTGAAGGCACTTACATTGATGCAAATAAACCAGTCCCTCTTTCAGAGTCTGGTGGACATTAATATTATATTAAATTAATTTAATGCCTTGGATTACATTGAAGGCACTTACATTGATGCAACTGATGAAGGCAAAGCTAGAGCTGACGACTTGATATTCTTACCATAGGTGTGATTCAATTCAATGGATTTTTGTCTGATTTCTGGTCTTTTTAATGATGCTTTCAATTATTCCTTTTTCTGTTTTGATCTTTATATAGAGCATATGGAATTGGTAAGATTGATGAGTCAATTACATGGAATCTGGATGAGACCAACTTTTAAATGTTTATATTATAACATGTTTTTTCCAATCCTCTGAAGTATGTAAGAGGAGAATTTTATTTATGATGTGGAGGTCATGTGAATTTTATTTTTATTCAGTATTCACCAGTGTCAATTGTAATCCTTTAATAATTTAAGGTTCTAAGCATTAATTTCCAATGAGATGTTGGCTCTCAAGGCTTATTTTTCTTTATTTCATGCTCCTATTTGATAAAATTCTTGCAATACGAAATTTGTATAGATTGCCTTAATGATCCCATAACTAATTTAATGTGTATTTTATATCTGGTTTCTGATCTTTAAGAATTCCCTCATTTATGTCTAAGGCAGAATAGGAGAGGAGAGTTTTATATTGTCAATTTTATGTTTATATTTATTATTTCAAAAATAAAAGAAAAATAAACATAGACAAGCCTCAAAGCTTCTAATATTGTCCAATCTAATATAACTAAAATAAACATAGACAATTCTAAAAGCTTCTAATATAGTCCAATCTATTTGATAGACTTCATCAACATATCATCACATCATTAATGATTATAGTATATTCCTTAAACATGATCCAAAAAAAATGAACATACCAACATACCTACAAAAGTTCCACCAAACAGATACAAAGATGTCTTAAAAAATGCCGACATGATAAACTAATTGAATAAAACAAATCCAACTATCATCCGAGAGGGATCAACTCAGACAAAAAGTAAATGTAGGAAGAACCTCTTCCCCTTTGAATTCCTAATAAACTAGACTGCTCCCAACTCAGAAAAAAATTAACTGCGCGAAGAACCTCTTCCCCTCTGAATTCCATATAAACCAAATTGCCGCCCTCCTACAGGATGATGGCTTTTGAAAGTGCATCTGTCTTGTGATTGAGTTCTCTATATATGTGCTCAACTAATAAACCAAACTGACCCCTATAGGATAATGGCTTCTATGTAAAGTGCATATGCCTTGAGATTAAGTTCTCTATATATGTGTTCAACAAAGAAAAACATGAAACCAGCATTTGCTTCCAAGATTCAATGTAGTAAAGAAATCAAAACAATGTGATTTGTAAATTTTCTTTCCACCATTCCACCGGTAGAGTAGCTTAGAGTCTCTGAGAACTTGTAATGTTTTAATTTCTTTTTTCTAAAATAAACTTCATAAAATCCAAAGGGAAAATGCTTCATCTCTATTGTTTGTGCCTTGTCGGAACTTGCTAGGTATTTTCATCGATATAGCGACGGAGTTGTCTATTTATAATTGAGTTTTTTATAATCCTAAATGTCTTGTTTATTTTTACTTTCCGCCCTTCCCTAAAAGACATACGGACTGGATCATATGAAGCCACAAAGTCTGACTTAATGCTTTTTCCCTCAAATATCATGTTATCCCTGGTCAGCCACACTCCACAACACATAACATGGAAGTGCTTGAAACTCTTTTACAATTTGATCTTCCATTCAACATTCCAAGAAAAGAAGTACTTGGTATCACCAAATGCATTGACCTGGACAATCCAGAGACTGAAGAACTGCCACACCTGAATTGAAAATAGACATGAGACAAATAGATGATCCATATATTTACATACCACTTTACATAGAATGAATTTATTAGGTCCATGCCTCTTTTTTTTCCCATTGTCCCAAATCAAAATCCTTTTTATCAAAGTTTCTTCTTGCTTATCATTATAAGATTAGATAGAGTCTCGTAGTCTAGCTTGGTTGCAAGGGAGCTTGTTGTCTTCTCCAAGTCCACTTCAATTCATTTTCTCTATCTCATAAACATATTTTGCACATGAGATAGTAAAGAAATATAATGTGACCATTCATTAACCAAGCCACCTTGGAAATCTATAACTTTTACAATTTTCCAATTCTGTAGCCATCTTCCAAGTTATTTTTGTGTCCCACCATCTTCCTAAGTGGTTACTCTTTTCTCATGTACTACAACTCCTCTCAAAGTTTATAATTTCCTATAGCCCCAACCCCAATCTTCCAAAGTGGTTAGTCTTTTCTCATGTACTACAACTCCTCTAAAAGTCTATAACTTCCCTTAGCCCCAACCCCAATCTACCAAAGTGGTTAGTATTTTCACATGTACTACAACTCCTATGAAAGTTTATAATTTCCTCATAGACCTAACCCCAAGATCCTCAATGGGCCTAATTTTATTCCCTCTTCCTACCTTACATGCCACCCACCTGCGTAGGATTGGAATGGCTTGTACTAATTATTTCCACACATTTGAGGCTTCTCTTATAGATTTGTTTTCCAACCTTATTCAATATTTAGTGTATTTGAAATTATTTTTCCCTCGTGATCTTACCCCAAAGACCTTGATTAAAGAATAGCCTCCATAATCATTTTGCAGCTAGAACCTGTCCAAATAAATAAATGTTTTTGAGTCCCCAACCTCCACTATCTTTTTGTTTGTTCAGAGATGATCATTTGACAAGAGGGATGCCCTCTTTTTGTTTTTTACCTATCCAAAGGAAATTGAATCATTTTCTTCTTATTATAGTTAGAATTCATTTTGGTACATACACTAAAGAGAGCCAATAAACATGAATGTTGTCTAGGACAAAATTTACAAGTACTAAGTTTCCACTTTCCTCCACAGGATAACAGGATAACTAACGATAACAACATAAGAAACCTTAAATTCAATTTTTTTCTAGTCACAACCAATCTAACACTCTATAGTCATTTGGTTTCAAGTAAAAACCCAGATATTTGTTTCTTAATCAAAATAGGTGAGAAATAATCTAATGATACTTAATTGTATTATGTGAGGATTTTGGTTATTTAAGCAAAGGATTGAAAATGATTCTTCCTTGTCTCCATTAGGACTTTGATATGAGATGCTTTTGAACAGTTTACTAAATTCATCTCCCATATCATGTCAATTGACTTTTGGTGGCCTTTGAAATTAGATGCTTTTGAACTAGTTTTTAAATTCATCTCCCATATCATGTTAACTGCTTTTAGCAGCCTTCGAAATTAGATGCCTTTAAACCATTTTTAAAATTCATCTCCCATATCATGTTAACTGAATTTTAGCAACCTTTGAAATTAGATGCTTTTGAAGCATTTTTTAAATTCATCTCCCATATCATGTCACTTACTTTGAGAAACAAACTTGTGGAATAATTTTGTGTTATGAATATAAATGAAAATTAAAATTTAATTGCCAAATAATTGATAAATTATGAAAGATGATTATTACAAATGATTGGCATCTTTTATATACACCTTAGGCATTGGCTTGAAAGGTCACCTCTTTTGAAAGGTCATGTCTCTAAAGAAATTGAATAAGTTAAAAGTTGTCATTTGCTTTATATTATTATTGTTATTACAAATATTATGTTATTTAATTCTATTATATCTAAATTACAACAATATAGTTGATATGTTAAAATCTATATATCAACATTTTATATATCATTATTGAATAAGTTAAAGAAAAAATGTATACTATCATTTTTGTACATTGTCATTAAGGTTTCATTGTCATTTTTGTGGAGCCAACCTAGACAGTTGGATTGACCAAGAGGTGAACAAACCAAGAGCTCTTGAGATTGTATATGTAAGTTAAATGTACTTGAGCAATTAATATACGAGTATACCATAATATTTTAATTATATTATGGTTCTATGAATATGTGAATGTATATTAGTTACTCATATTATGTTTGACAAACAAGTTATACGACATTGTACAAAGTTTTTAAATAATTGGGTAGACCAAATGACAATGCCCTTCTGTTATCATCAAAACTGGTACGTGGCCAAATTAATTGTATTTTATAATTAATTTTGATGGTATCTTCCTATTTTTATGTTGATTCCACAAATTTAAGTCCAATGCAAACCAGGTCCAAAAAGGAATAATCACCTATGTTGTTATCTATGTCAATTTTGAATTAGGCGTTGGATTCCAAAAAGACAACTTTTATGGTTAGAATTTGTTAATAGGCATGCCATGTGGAGGATGATTTCCCAAAGAATAATGTCACTCAAAAGAGAAAAAATGGAAAAATGGCAATCTCAAAGGCCAATATTGATATCAAATTAATCTTCAGAAAGGAGTATAGGTCACTCAAACTTTGGATCATTGACAAGGGTCCCAACTCCTCTCTATAACTAATGTTGACATCAATGTAAACATTCAATAAGATCCAATCCCCAATGCATATTATTATAATTGAAAACCCATAAGAGGGGATAGGAGGATATGGAAAACCAATCATTTACAATTTTAATTCCAAAGGTTTGGCCAAAGCTATTTCCAATAGCAAAATTAGCTCTAAATGCTCTTGTAACAATAGGTAGCAATGTCGGGGACATTGCCACCTCATGGCTCTTGTTTACTTAGGATTCAGAGAAACTACTAGTAATTCACTCAATAATTAAAATGACACGATATTTTCTCCAACCAAAACAATTTACAAGGAGCTTCAATTCAAGGAGGGTGATACTCAGACCTTTTATTACAGATTCAATTTTTACTTTACAAACAACATTGCAGAATATAAAGCATTATGCTTAGGGATTGAACTTGCAAGATATATGAGAATTAAAGTATTGAGGGCGATTGAAGCCTAGCTTGTGAATGATGTATGTTGATCCTACCTGTTCGTCCAAACGCTCTATCTAAGGTAGTGGTACCGGTACTGGTGGATCAACGACTGCATCCATAATGTGACCCTTCTGCCTCACATCTTGACCTTCTGCGGGCAGCCCATGCATCATATTTATTGGTAGCCATTTCACCAAATGCCTCCAGCTAGTATTTGGCTCAGGACTAGAGACATTTCTTCACCTCAGGGGTGATACAGGAACTCTAAAGGTTAGCAACCGTGGGTAACAACTAACTATACTATATATCAGAAAAGGTTCATGAAAACATGAATTATTTGCTCGAGATCCAAATAAACTATTACTTATTCACTCAATGATTTAAATGATACAATATTTTTTCAATAACTGGAATAATTTACATCAAACTTCAAACTTCTCGGCCATAAAAATACTTAATGATTAAAATGACACAATATCTTGATTTTTTCAATAACTGGAATAATTTACAACAAACTTCAAACTTCCCGGTCATAAAATTACTTAATGATTAAAATAACACAATATCTTCTATAACTGGAATAATGCACAATAAACTTCAAACTTTTTGGCCATAAAAATACTAATTTATATTTATTACAAAACTTTAAACGCTTTCTTCTTTATATTTTCTCTTATCCGGCAGATATTAGTTTGGTTAACATAGAATGCTTCGGATGTCAAAGAAAATCGCATCTTTTAAGAAATGCTTAGGATCAAAATTTTAGAAGAATTCTTACGCAACATCAATACTTTGCCCTCCATTTCTTCAACTCTTTTCTGCTCACAACCCTGCCGCTTCAAACTGCGAATACCGAAGTGATAAACATTTCCGGTATAAATAAAAACTTAAACTTAATAATTGGAGTACACTTAGAAATTAAGGAAGGTAATTCAATCATGCATAAAGTGAAGGAATTAAATGAACCCTTTCTCGTACAATGTCAATTATCTAGCCTTTGGGTGGTAACTTTTGGAGGAAAACAATTTAGTTCATAATGGCTCAAACAAATTTATTAAACCCTCTTCATCCCACCCCACCCAGCCAAACCCCACCTCAGGTTTTGTCTAGATTCTTCAATGCTCACAACAAGAAAATTATAATCTCATTACCAAGGATGAGAGAGTCGTTATGGCTGATAACTCATCAAAAGTGTACTCCCAACCAAAAAAAGTAAAAACAAGTGCTATATTTTGTTTAAATTGAATAGCATACATACACATTCTTTACATTCATAGTTCAAAGGTGGTTTTCAATTGAATTGGCATGAAAGTGAGTTTTAATTGAATTAAAATATATTATTTGCCTCAAAATTGTAGTAAACAAGAACCCTATTGCCCATTATTCTTCTCTATTTCGTGCATCCACTTACAATTTCTCTGGACGATGCAACCCCAAGGAAAAAATGGCTTAGAAAAGAATGCGATGAGAAAGGACATCATGTTTTGTGTAATCCTTCCTTTGTCTTAGGGTTCCTCGAGGACTATCCCGTGACCTTCATGTAGGATAGGATTCATGCACGCCAACCAAATATTAATTTATTTATACCATTGTTAATATGAGCGTCACCGACAGGTTTTGGGGCACACGAACAACATCACCTCCACCAAACCAATAGTAGCCTAAAAAAATACAATTAAATAATACAAAACATTAGTCTAAACTATCATAATTTTTAAAATTGCTTTGGATTAATATACCTGAGCGATTCATATATATCCCCTTGTGGGGGACATAATAAACCACCAATTCGCATCAATTAATGACTAAATGTATTATCAATTGATGGTAAACTCATGACTAAATGTACTATCGATTAACCCTAAATCAATGATAAATATGCTACCAATTAATGGCAAATTAATGATTAAATAAGCTATCAATTAACGACAAATTAATGACTAAAAATGATACCAATTTAGAGGAAATTAATGATTAAAAATGCTACCAATTAACAAAAAATTAATGACTAAATGCTTTACCAATTGATAATGATTAACGACTAAATACATGACCAAAAAATGGAAAATATACTACTATTTGATGGCAATTAATGACTAAAATCACTAAAATCAATGGCTACAATGACTAAATAAATGGCTAATTAAACAACAAAATTTACTACCAAGAGATGAATTTAGAGCAAGCAATAGGTGACTAAAATATTTTAGTCATTAATTTTGTGGTGAGTTATATGATTGCAAATATAACACCACTTGTCATCTCACCATAATTAGTTATTTATATGTTGAATTTAGTAGTTTTTTAGGCGTACATTTCTCTTTTCTATTAATGTCCACTCCTTGACTCTTGCTTAGGTATGGAAAAAATCTATAACACTATAAGAACGGAACCCCTTCTTCTTCCATTGGACCAATATTTTACAATGTCATGATAACCATATAGGGTTAGATTCCAGGGTTTTTGAATGCGTCAACTCTCCTTAGGATTGGGTTTTTGTACCCTCTAGAATTTTCTTGAAAGTCCACACATGACTAGATTCACATGTATTGGTAATGAAAGTGGACATGAAATCCACTTGGTACCATGGTGGTCAACAAGATATGTCTACTTGCAAGATGCATAACTTCCTCATATGAACTATGAGTGAGATAATATTCACATCGTTGGAAACCTCTCAAAATGTATAACAACATCAGAAGGTTATGAACCCCAAATATGAAAAGTAAAACTTGCTCCTAAAATGATTCCTACAAATCAATTCATCCAAGCTTTCCACTCATAAAACACCAAAATATATGTTAAATTATATATTGACCCATTTCATATTAGTGTCCCACAATGCATTTATGATGTACAAAAACATTACTAGTGATAGTACCAACAAGCCCATAATAATTTTATATACAAAACACTCAATTATATTTTTATAATATCAAGTAGCACCAAAGATGATGCCGTTTAATTTTATAAAGAACACCAACAAGTATAGAATACATTTTTATATGAAACATCCTTAACAATGCATTTATAATATCGACAAGTGTTGAGTATGGTGCCACCTAATATTTTAAAGAGCACCAAATAAATTTGGATATTTTTATTTTTATGTTACTATTTTATAGGTGAAGGCTATGTAAAATTATGCATTGCATAGTGGTGTAAGTCGAACAACATGAACATATCATATGTAATTTTTTAAATGAAAAGAAAGGAAAATTTAAGGCCAATTTTACATTTAATCCAGTTAAAAATGTCAATGAGTTAACAAACAATTTATGGTATTTTCTCTACAAAATATGTATGTTGCTACATAGATAAAAATGAAAATATGGTGCCATTTTGCAAAATTAAAAAATGAACCAAATCCAACAATGAAGTGAACAACTCACGGAATGTGGCGAGACAATAACACTAACAATGGGATCAACATGCATGGATGGTGAGCACCAATGACTATATGGTTGGAAGCACAAGGAAATGCAAAAATGAAATAATAATTTTGTATTTTTTTTTAGTTTTACCCTATCTTGATGAACTTGAAATTCAAGTGCACCCATGCGTTTAGGTGTTCCTAGTCCACCATTTGATTTTTAAATTTTGTGGATATGTGCATTTTTTAAGGCACACTAATGCATGACTAGGTTATTAAGAACATTGATTAGTTTTTTATTTATTTAAAATAAAATTCTATATTCTATAACAAAATTTATAAACTTAGTTAGGTGTTTCCTACATATAGGCACACTACCACACTTAGTTTCTAATGACACATCAATGTCTCGGATACCACAAAATATTGAAAAATTCATCAATGCAATGCAAGGTACACATCAATGTGCCTTCTATGGATGCACTTCGATATATATATTTTGTATTTTTCGAAATAAAAGCTAATCTTGCTAAGAAAAATGTCTAAACTCATTTGGTGCATTGTAGATAGTAATGTGTCGGTGCACTTACAAGTTTACAACACTAAGATTTTTTAAAATCAAAATAAACCCTTTTTTCCACGAATTAGTTATAACAATAGTTAAGGCGCCTAATTATTTAACACACTCATTCACTATATACATGGGTACACTAATGTGCTTTATATGTTGTAAGAGCACTAATTAAAAGACCTTCACTAAAACCTCCATGTTCCCACCTCTACTATAAACAAATAAGGAAGACATTTCGAGAGGTTCTACAAAAAGCTTTGCTAGAAGGCGTTTTCCTTGTATTGCTAAGAAGAATAATCAAAATATCACAAGAAATAAGTGAACACCTAAGAGAGATGGAGTATTTTCATATCCTTGGAGATCAGTACTCTCCAATAGACCATCAAGCCAATGAAGTGGTGGTGCTAGGTGAGGCATAGTTAAGAGTAAAAGGTGGGTATCATTATAGTATTTCATCCCCTATGAAGTCATCCTTAGCATTATTATCCAACTTATCTTGAAAATCCATGCATTCAAGGTAGGTTGACAAGTGGCATGGCATGCCAAGGAGGGAGGTCTCATAAATCTCAAACAAGTGGTGGTACCATTGTTCATAGCTGGAAGTTTTACCTCATTACAGATTCTAAAGTGATGGGAAGCGTGATTGAATATGGTATAATTTTTCACCTAGTGAGCAAGTTTTCCTCTCTAGCATGTATTTTGCATAGGTTGTAGCAAGTTTTTCATCCTATCCAATCTCTTCAAATTTGATAAATGAGGGCAATGTTGGGGTAAAATCCATCACCAATGAGCTCAAAGACATTCCCAAGGGTTGAGTAGAAATTACTATGAATGTATCATATTAAGAGGAATAATGTTGAATTGTAGATGCAACTCATAACAATGCTCACAAAGCAAGATTATCGAGTTAAGGAAGGGGGTCAAGAGAAATTTGTGATATGTAGCATAGGTTTAGGATTCCCTATTGGTGAGGAAATGGGATGGATGGCATGAGGAATGAGAGTAAAAAGTAAATATTGAGGCCCAACTTTCTAGTGGTGATGCATCATTAGAACTTCCTTATAATTTGAAAGAAATATAGATAAAGAAAAGTCCTTTATATTAGACATAGAAAAGTGAAATAAAAAAATTGAAGCACTTAAATCTAAAATTGAAGCATTGCATAAGATGGTGGCACAATTAACAAATGAAAGTACTAGCGGAGAGGCTCAGGGAATTAGGGATATTACCACCTATGCAATCTATTGGATCATTCATATAAATGCATTGAGGAAATTGCAGTCTAATAGGAACATGTTCTAGAAGGAATCAAGGATTTTGACAGGGTTAATGAGTTTTCTTTCTCCTAAGTCAATGTTAAGAAGGAAACCTCAAGTGGAGATGATAAAGCTTAATTTATAATAATAGTTTGAAATGTTTTGTAGGTTTTTGCTACTTTTAAATTAATCAATATGTGAGGTAGTACTCTGTAAAGTATTCATAAATAGTTACTTTCCATTTACAACTTCTCATCTCAGTTCTTCTTACCAATTGCTCTAACCCCATGGGAAAAACTCATATTATTGTTTTAATAATAAAATATATTTAAAATTAATTTAAAAATATTAAATTATAATTATATTTATTAATAATTTTATATGTTTAAAGGCTAATTTCAAAAACTATATTATACTTAAAAGTTAAAATAGAAAATAGAGATTTTTTCACACTATAAAAATAATATAAAATATAAAAAATGCATATTTAACTTTTGAAAATTATTTTAAAGATAACATAGGAGAAGATTAATAATATTAATGGTACTATTTCAATATAAACATATAGAGTTTTTAAGGATTTAAAGGAGCATTCATATATTAATAATGATAGAACACAAATCCACACAAGAACACATTTAGCAATGTTTACGTGGAAAACCCAAAACCAAGAAAAACCACCATAATATATCTATTATCACCCTTGACCTAAATCGTCCAAGCTGAGCCAAGTGAGATAGTCACCACTCACCTCCAAGCCACTTTACAATGGATCCTTCTCAAGCATTATAAAGGCTTCTTTACATGCAACACCATGGGTCCATCAATACGATGGAAAATACCATGTGCTACAAAAAACCATGTTCCCAAAAAATATGTGCTATACCTCAACCACCTTTGACTCATTCCCAAGTCAAGGCTAACCATAACAATCCCCCCTTTAAGCTTGCGATGCCGGAGCATCCTGGCATGCCAACAATGTGATGAGTTGGTCACATGCTGTGGCATATTTTGGGTTTTGATGAGTCATAAGTCTATTAGCAGTAGTAGGAATGATGGCGGATCATGACTCCCTGCGTGGAGATCACGCCACCGTTTGTTTGTTGAGATAGGGGCATTTCCATTATGCTTTGTATTTGTTTGTTTTTCGGTTGCAGGACCACTTAGTGTAGGGGGGTTACAATTTAGCTTACATAGGCAGATTAGAGAAGTAGAGGGGGTCTTTTTCTTCAGTTATGCTCTTCAGCATTAGAATTTCGATTTTGTAGAGAGACGGACAGACCTGCATATGGTTCCTCTTGTAATTATTTTAAGAGATTGAAGAAGAGGGCCGAGCTGTGTGTTTGCAGTAGTATTAGCCTCTATGCATTTATTGTTTGAACCGTGAATCTGTGAAGACTCGACTTCGGCATTTTCCTGAACATCTGTGTATTTCTATGAAGTTATTGCTTCAAGTGTTAAATTGTTGTTTGAATAGATGAAATAGGTCGTAGATGCATGCATAGAAGTTTTAGGCTATTGAATCTTAGAGATTGCAGGTTGGATTGATTGATTCTCTGATCAATCAGCGCCACCCACAGATTTTCTGCCTTAACTAGTTTATTGCAGAGAATGAACATCGGAGATTGAGTCCGTAGACGAAGATCTGCTAGTCCAAGAGAGATCCAAAACGAAAGTTGAGAAGGAGATAGCAAATCCACAAAGATATGTGAGATCTGCACCAAAGAATAGATCGACAGTCGTCAAGAAGGCCGCAAATATTGACGGTTGAAAAATTGCGGGAGGAAAGTTGCGGGGGAATAACTTTGGAAAGTTGACATCCCGCATCCTGCATCCCGCAACCCGTTTGCGGAAAATCTGTTGCAGAAGGAAAGTTACGGTGGAGCAACATTGGGAGGTTGACATCTCGCATTCTACAACCCTCTTGCGGAAAGGCTATTGCAGAAGCAAAAGTGCGGGAAGGAATTTTTAGAGTAGAATTTGGCCGAGGGCTAAATTTTGGTCATCCTGCTAAGTGTAGGCGACCAGATCTTTGAGGTGTTGGTTGGGTTGGATGTGGTTGATCTGAACTTGCACCAATTTTGGTATCAGAGCAAGGAGAAGCTTGTGTGGGAGAGAAGTGTAGTAGTATAAGCCTGGAAAGATCAAAGAAGAGTGCTCAAGAGGTTCTAGATAGAGGAACAGGGTTGCCAAAAGACCAAGTACAGAGAAGGGGCTTGGTGAGGTAGATTGTAGTAGTGTGAAAGAGAACTCTTATTATAGAGGCTTAGTGCGAGAAGATGGCTGCACGCGTAGGCAAATAAAGAGGTCGTGATAGATGTCGATCGACGGTGAACGCATACATTATGGAGGAAATGAGGGAGCTACGAGCATGTCTGGAAGCCATGGATACAAACAGACGAAGAGACCCAGAAGCAGAGGATGTAAGTGAAACTGAGGATGAAGAGTGAAGAGAAGAAGCTGCACCTATGCAGGAGACACTGGAGTTAAGGTATTTCAGATCAATTCTAGGAGCAACTTCGAGGCCGAAACTTGAGTTGCCTACATATGATGGAAGTCTCATTGTGGAGCATCTCATTGATTGGATTAGTGAGATGGATAAGTACTTTGAGTACGATGAGATTGAAGAAGACAAGAGAGTCATATTGGCTGTGACAAGGTTGAAAGGGCATGCATCCTTGTGGTGGGATAGTGTGCAAGCAAAAATAAGGAGGAAGAATAAGTCATTGATAAAGAGCTAGGATAGGATGATAGCAAAGATGAGGGCTAAGTTCTTTCCCAAATATTACCAGTTAATTCAGTATAGACAGGGACAAAACATTAGGAAAAGATTGTTAACAGTGAGGGAGTACATTGAAGAGTTCTACAAAGTAAACCTAAGGGCAGGATATGTGGAAGAGTCAGCATAAAAGGATGCTAGATGTGTCAATGGTATAAGGATGGATATCCAAGAAGATATCAACATGATATCACCCCGAACAATGGAGGAGGCATATCAATGTGCCTTAAGGGCAGAAGAAAAGATAGCGAGGAAGCAGAGCTTCAACAGAGGTCAAGATTCAACCTAAGGAAGAGGACAAGCAACTGAAAGAGGAATATTTGGAGCACAGAGGGGAGAGTCCAGTAACTCTAACCATCAAGAGAAACATGGTAGAGGAGGTGACTCGAGCAGAAGAGGACGTTACCAAGGGGGTAGAGGTAGAGAAAGAGGCAGAGCAGTTGTCATTAGGTGCTACAAATGCAACCAGTTGGGGCATAAATCATTTGAATGTCCAGGGAAGGAAGACGTAGGACAGAGAGGAGCCTATGTAGCTTAGAATGAGCAGCAACAAGAACAATCAACAGTGGAGGAAGTTTTTCTAGAGATAAGAGAGTCTTTGATGATGAATAAAGTATTGTTGAAACCGGAGAAGGAGCATGCAGAGCTTGCTCAATGAAAATATTTATTCAGGACCATGTGTAAAGTCCAAGGGAAGTGTTGTAAGATGGTGATTGACAATGGGAGCAGTGACAATCTTGTTTCCACAGAGATGGTGGAGAAGCCGAATTTAAAGAGGACCAATCATCCTATTCCATACAAAGTATCTTGGTTACATAAAAGACATCAAATCCTAGTAAGTTAGTAGTGTGAAGTTGATTTCCAAATAGGTCCATATAAGGACAAGATTCTATGTAATGTTATGACCATGGATGTTTGTCATATACTGTTAGGAATACTGTGGCAATTTGATAAGAAAGTGACTCATGATGGTAGGAGTAACTACCATAGTTTTGAGAAGAATGGGATAAGACATGTACTTCACCCTTTACAAGAAGGAGTTACAACAGGAAAGTCAACACCCAAAGTCCTGATGTTTTTAGGAAAAGAATATTTGCAACAGATTGAGAAGGAAGGGTTGAACTATGCTGTGGTATGCAAACTGATAGTGGTGACGATGAAGACTAATGTGACAGATCTACCTGAGGAGATTCAGGAGATGCTGAGTGATTTTAGTGCCATTTTGGTGGATGTTTTACCCAATGAGTTACCACCAAGGAGGGATATAATCGGCCACCAAATTGACTTTATTACAGGAGCCAATTTACCAAACAAGGCAGCGTACAGGTTGACACCTTAAGATAATGAAGAAATGAGGAAACAGGTCCAAGGATTGTTGGAAAAACGGTTGGTCAAGAAGAGTCTGAGTCCATGTGCAGTACCAGTAGTACTGACACCAAAGAAGGATGGTGAGTGGCAGATGTGTATTGACTCTAGAGCAATTAACAAGATTACTATTAGGTATCGTTTTCCATTACCAAGGATGGATGACATGATGGATTGACTAAGTGGTGCAAGGTGCTTTTCAAAACTGGATATGAAGAGTGGGTATCATCATATCATAATCAGAGAAGGAGATGAGTGGAAGACAACCTTCGAGACAAATGATGGGTTGTATGAGTTATTGGTCATGCCATTTGGATTGTCCAATGCACCCAACACTTTCATGAGATTGATGAATGGAGTCTTGAGAGATTTCATAGGTAAGTTTGTGATAGTTTACTTTGATGACATTTTGGTTTTTTCAGCCAAACATAAGAAGAGCATATGAAGCATCTGAGATATGTTTTAGAGAGGCTGCATTAGGAAACGTTGCTGGTAAATGTGAAGAAGTGTACATTTATGAAGCCAGGTCTAGTATATTTAGGTTTTGTTATCTCAAGATATGGGTTGAATATGGATCTAGAAAAGGTGCAAGCAATGATTGATTGGCCTTCACCTAGGAACATATTTGTGGTAATAAGTTTTCATGGATTGGCAAGTTTTTATAGGAAATTTATAAAGAATTTTGGTGGTATTTGTGCATCTATTGTCGAGACAATTAAGAAGGATAGACAACCATTTAAATGGACAACAAAGGCTAAAAGGAGTTTTCAGTTCTTGAAGAAGAAGATCATTGAACAACTAGTATTGAAGTTACTAGACTTCAAACAACCTTTCCAAGTAAAGTGTGATGCCAATGGAGTAGTAATCGGAGTTGTGCTTAGTTAGGCGGAAATGACTATAGCATATTTCAGTGAGAATTTGAATGATGCAAAATAGAAGTATTCATCTTACGACAAGGAGTTTTATGCTATTGTTCAAGAAATGAAGCATTGGAGACATTTTTTGATGCCTAGAGAATTTGTGTTATATTCTAATAACCATGCATTACAGTACATTATACAACAACCTAAGTTGAACCCGAAACATGTCGAGTGGGTTGAGTTCTTACAGAGCTTTACCTTTGTGTTGAAACACATAAGTGGACATTCAAATAGAGTAGTTTATGCCTTAAGTAGGAGACTGCTGATTATGCAAGAGAATCAGATCCAAGTCTTGGGATTTGAGCATTTAAGGGATTTGTATGAGACTAACATTGATTTCCAAGAAACTTATAGGGATTTTAAGAATCCACTGGAGGTGGAAAGAGAGCCATGGATGGGGTATACACTACAAGATGGTTTACTCTTTAGAAACAATAAACTGTGTATACCAAAGTGTTCCATGAGAGAGAACTTGATACATGAAAAACACAATGGAGGTATGGCAGGTCACTTTGGAAGTGATAAAACCTTTGGACAATTAGGTCATTTCTATTTTTGGCCAAGGATGAGGTTTGGAGTTGAGAAGTTTGTAACCAGATGTAGAGTATGCTAGAATGCTAAAGGAAGAATCTAGAACACAAGGTTATATACACCGTTGCATATTCCAACTAGGCCTTGCGATTATATGTGTATGGTTTTAATTCTAGGTTTAGGAAGAACTTAGAAGAGATATGATTCTATCTTTGTACTTGTTGATAGATTCACTAAGATGGCACATTTCATTACATGCTACGAGACTAGTTATGCTACACACATTGCTAACTTGTTTTTCAATGAAGTTGTGAAGCTAAATGGTTCACCTAGGAGCATTGTATCAGACAGAGATATGAAGTTCACAGGTCATTTCTGGAGGACCTTGTGGAAGAAGTTTGGTACTAGACTGAACTTCAGTTCAACATATCACCCACAGTCTGATGGGAAGACATAGGTAGTCAATAGGAGTTTGGGAAACATGTTGAGAAGTCTGATTGGAGAGAGCCCTAAGTAGTGGGATAGAGTATTAGCTCAAGATGAGTTTGCTTATAATGAGTCACCAAATAGAAGTATAGGGATGAGTCCATTTAAAATTATGTATGGAATGAATCCAAGAGGAGTGTGTGAACTTCGTGACTTAGGTCAATTGGAGAAAAGGAATGCTGATGGAGAAGAGTTTGCAACGGGGATCAATGAACTACGGGAGCAAGTGAAAGCAAGGTTACGACAGAGTAACATCGGTTATAAGTCCAGAGCAGATTCCAAAAGGAGAGAAAAGAACTATGAAGTAGGATATTTGGTCTTAGCATATCTAAAGAGCGTCATATTTCCAAAGGGAGAGTATAACAAGCTAAAGATGAAGAAGATTGGACCCTGCACGATACTTAAATTTTTTTCAGCAAATGCTTATGAGTTAGAGATTCCTAGTGGGGTGGGTATTTCACTAATATTTAATGTTGCATATCTATATCCTTATGTAGTAGGTGATATTGGAACCTTTGCAGAAGGTGAAGATCCTACTGAAGAATTACAATGGGTGGGGTAGATTCCTGTGGCACAACCATTGGTATTTGAGGCCATTCTGGACACTAAAGTGGTAAAGAGTACAATGAATAAGGACTATTTGGAGTATTTGGTCAAATGGAAGAAGCTACCAACATAGGATTCTACTTGGATGAGCACTGCAGAGTTGGAAGCCAAGGGTTTCACTATAGCTGATCTAATGAATAGGGGTTCATAATTTTTCACCCTTGCGAGTCTGATGCAGGAGCATCGTGGCATGCCAACAATGTGATTAGTTGGTCACATGTTGTGGAATCTTTTTGGTTTTGATGAGTCATAAGTTTGTTAGTGGTAGTAGGAATGATGGTGGATCATGACTCCCTGCGTGGAGATCACGCCACCGTTTGTTTGTTGAGATAGGGTCATTTCCATTATGCTTTGTAGTTGTTTGTTTTTTCGGTTGCATGACCACTCAGTGTAGGGGGGTTATAGTTTAGCTTAAATAGGTGGATTAGAGAAGTAGAGGGGGTTGTTGTTCTTCAGTTTTTCTCTTAAGAATTAGAATTTCGAGTTTGCATAGAGATGGACAGACCCGTGTCTGGTTCCGCTTGTAAATATTTTAAGAGATTGAAGAAAAGGGCTGAGCTGTGTGTTTGTGTGGTTTCTTAATAGGAAGAGTATATGTGTGTTTGTAGTATTATTAGCCTCTATTCATTTACTGTTTGAACTGTGAATCTGTGAAGAGTCGACTTCAGCGTTTTCCTGAACATCTGTGTATTTCTGTGAAATTATTGCTTGAAGTGTTAAATTGCTGCTTGAATAGATGAAATAGGTCGTATATGCATGCATAGAAGTGTTAGGATACTAAATCTTAGAGATTGCAGGTTGGATTGATCGATTCTATGATTAATTGATGCAACCCACAGATTTTCTGCCCTAACTTGTTTATTGCAGAGAATGAATGGCGGAGATTGAGTCTGCAAATGAAGATATGATGGTCTAGGAGAGATCCACAATGGAAGTTGCAAGGGCGATAATGGATCCACAAATATCTATGAGATCCGCACCAAAGAATAGATCGACGGTCGTGAAGAAGGCCGCAAATATTGATAGTTGAAAAATTGCGGAAGAAAAATTGCGAGAGGAAAGTTGCGGGGGAACAACTTTGGAAAGTTGACATTCCGCATCTCGCATCCTGCAACCTGCTTGCAGAAAATCTGTTGCAGGGGAGAAACATTAGGAGGTTGACATCCCGTATCCTGCAACCTGCTTGCGGAAAGGCTGTTGCGGAAGCAGAAGTGTGGGAAGGAATTTTTAGAGCAGAATTTGATTGAGGGCTAAATTTTGGTCATCTTGCTAAGTGTAGGAGCGACCAGACCCTGGAGGTGCTGGTTGGGTTGGTTGTGGTTGATTTGACCGTGCACTAACTTGAATTAGGGATCTCACATACACCCCCTATCACCTGGGTCTATCTCTCGACTTTACCGATGAGTTACCAAGGGTATGCATGCCTTACCAGGTCTTACAACCATATGCCAACTTACTTGCAAACTGCTCAATTGATTTTGTTTTCAGGGGTCTTCATGATTACTACACCATCACCATCCGTTGCTTCATCCTCTCACTTTTCCATGCTCATTTTTTACCTTCATCCAACCTTATCATTGGAGTTCTGTAATACCCCCTGATTTAATATTTTTTAATTCTGTTGGAAAATAATTTGATTATTATTTTATTATTCTTTGATAGGAGGTCAAGAATAAAACATTTTTTGTAATAAAACATTCATTATTAATAAAAATTGCTGAAGGAGAACACAAGTGGAATATTTGTTGAAAGAGTGTTTGCTGACCCACAAGAGGAAAATGGCAAGTGGCTGAGACCACCGAGTGAGAACTCGAGATGTAGGAGGAATCATCCCCAAAAACAAGGTCTGCACCCCTAGTTTAGTTGCTGAAGAGTAGGAGTCTCATAAATGACCAAGTCCTAGGAAAAATACTATTTAATAATATGTCCATGAGCAGCAGGAGGCTAGTATTGGACAGGGGATTAACATCTGTGTAATGCAAGAGATGCTGCATTAATACGTTTTCCTCTTGTAGTTCAGCGAACAGGCTCGAGGGTTCTGGAGCAAGTAAATTGGCTACTCTGGGAGTTGGTTGGGAGGAACAACTTCTCCACTTATGTTTTCCCAGCTTTGGTGCCAGGTTCTTACTTTGTTTTCTTATGAATGATTCTAGTTGTAGTAGGATGTATATGTGAATGGTGAAATTGCAGTTACATATCCAAGAATTATTGTTTATGCATTTCTGTAGAACCATCATCCCTGTTTTGTTTATAAGATATCTATACAATGATAGTATTGTTGTAATAAATATTTTGTTCTGAGCATAATTCTATAGAGTTGGTTATTGTCGGTCTGTTATGGATTGGTTTCAATACTTGAATGATTTTAAATTTATGCAATTAACGGAATGAATCCTATGTTTTTAACTGCAACACATATTCTTGCATTTATCTAAGTTTTATTGTCTGTATCGATCTCGTCAATATTTCCTAACTTTGATTCCCAAGCAAGGAATGTCGATTGAGATGATAATGCTGGTTTAGATTATAGATCCGTAAGTATTGCAGTTGAAATAATTTTGCATAAGAGAAACCATTAATTTATTGATTAAACATCAAAAACAAATTAGCACAGTTAGGTTCCCAATTTTTAGTCATGATTGAGACGACGAATTAAAGAATGGATACATTCATCAAGTTAATCTTCAGATTAGTGTTAACTTGCAGTGATTTAAACCCCAAAATAAAAAACTGGAAACCCTTGAATTTAGAGTTAAATGTTGATCCACAAAACTAGAAGATTAACGGTCCATATCTAACCCACAACAAGATCGATGGTTCACAGAAGTGTGGAAGATGGATTCGTGGAAGTACCGAAGAGTTGAAAGGAAACCCGACTTCCGCAATCCACAGAGTTAGACATTGATTTCCAAATTTACTAAGATCAACGGTCCATATCTAATCCGCAAAGCAGATCAATGATTGATGTTAGTCGTGAAGTTTCATTTGGAACCCATACAAGAATTTAGATCAACGGTTAGGATTAAACCTGTAAAAGAGATCGACGGTTAAAAGAAGTCGTGGAAGGTGGAAGGCGAGAAACATGAAAAAGCCAAATCAATGTGTTAAGTTTTTCCAAAGCCCGATTTTTGTATCAAGCAAGATCAAAGGTCAAGGTTGTTTTCCGCAAGGATCAACAGTGCGGAAAGTGGAAGGTGGGAGTCCGAAAGATGAAGCAGAGTGGATCCGTCAATGGCAGAATGACTGTTACAATGGTCCCTAAGCTCGAAAATGATTGTGTAAGGATTATTTTTACCTTTAGATAGGGCCAAGGTTTCAGTTTATTGTATTTTTCTCATAAGAGTTGGGAATCTTTATTAATATGCCTAAATATATATGGTCAAAGAATTTTTTTATATTAGAAATCTGAGGTATGTTACATATGGTATCAGAGCATGGTTTCACCACTAGGCATGAATAGGGCCAACACACAACTGCTACAGAAAACAACAAACTAACTCATGTTTACTTTGTCTTGAAAATTCTCTTACACAGAAAAGAGAAGTACAAATATTTTTGCAGGAAATATGGCAGACGCGGGAATGTCTGCAAAAGAGGAACATTGCCCGGAACAACCTTTAAATGAAGAGGGTAATCTAAGGGATGGATAAATATGGGTAGATCTAAATAAAAGTCAGGATAATAAATATGAATTAAAAAGCACTATGAATGAACTAAGATCTGAATTAAGAAAGGTTAAGGAAGAGAATGAGCGAATTTTGAAGGCTCAAGAAGAATTGAACACTATCCTGTTACCAAAAATCCACAATGAAGAAAAAGATACAAATAAGGATTTTGACCAGGAACTGCCTAAAAATTCCCCATAAAATAAACATAAGGGTAGGAAGCTAGAATTTTCCAACCATAAATTTGACACTTCAAGTGAAGAGTCAGTTAAACATCACAGAAAAACTCACGAGTCAAGCAAAAGTAGTGACGAAAATAAAAAGAGGAAAAAGTACCGACCCTATGAGGAAATCTCCGGGGAGTTCAAAAAAATCAGACCACCCATTTTTAATGGGGAAATTGAGAAGGGCGAGGAATCAGAAGCCTGGTTGTCTGGTATGAAAAAATACTTCTAGATATATAATTACTCAGATGAGTTGAAAGAAAAAATGACCATTTATAATTTGATCGGAAAGGCAGATATTTGGTGGAAAGATATAAAGAAAGTTAAGGGTATAAAATAAAGGTATGTAACCTAGAAAATTTTAAGAAGCTGTTATAAAGAAAATATATATCTGAACTATACTATGAAGAAAAATCAAGGAGTTTTAAGAACTAAGGTTAGGGGCGATGAAAATGAAAGAAATCCGTAGTAAGTTCTTAAGCTTACTTTGCTATGCCCCCTGCATAATTGATGAGAAGCCTAAAATAAAATGGTTCCTTAGCTGCCTTCCCCTCATGTTTAAAGAACGAATTGAATATGAAAATCCAAAGACATTGGAGGAAGTAATGCAGAAGGAAAACTTCTGTTTTGATCAAAACAAAAATAAAAGAGAAAGTATACCAGTCTGGAAAAATCAAAGGCCAGGTAATTTTGATTCTAAAGGAAAAAAAATGAGTTCCATAAAAGCAGGGGAAATAATCACAGAGGGCATCAGGGTAATAATTACAAAGGTTTTAGACCTCAAGATTTTGCAGTACCGTCAATTGTTCCTAATAAAAACCCAGCACAAAAATAACTCTTAAAATGTTGGGAGTGTGGAAAGCCACACTACTTTAAAGACTGTCAAGCAAGGAAGCAAAATTTTAATGTCCATTCTATCCAGGAAGCAGTGACAGTTGGGGATATGGCCAGGAGCATGCCCAAAATCTGTGCTACACTAGAAAATCGGCAAGCAGACCACCATACTTCCATGGTCGAAATTGAAGGTATGATAAACAATCAACCTATCTTTGTCTTAATTGATCCAGGTGCAAGCCTGAGTTATATTTTACCTAGAGTAGTTGATTTATGCAATTTGGCACCTTGAAAATTTGATAAGTCTTGGCTAGTACAAAAAGCCCCAGGTACAAAATGAAAGGTTACTAGTATTGTTAGAAATTGCAAGATAATGTTGAAATATTTCCTTACACATGTGAATGTAAATATATTTCCTTTAGGATCTTATGATCTGTTGAGAGGAATGGATTGGCTTGAAGAGCAAAAAGTTTTGCTAAACTGTTTTGATAAAACATGTACATGTATTGATAATAATGGAAATAATATAAAAGTGAAAGGAATTCCTAGGAAGGTAACCATCAGAGAAAACTCTGCTTTGCAAATGAAGAGATCTGTAACAAAGGGATGTAAAGAATTCGCAGTATATATAATGAACGATAAGGAAAATGATATAAAACCTAAATTGGAAGACATGCATGTTTTAAAGGAGTTCGAAGATATTTTCCCAGAATAATTCCACGGACTTCCTCCAAAAAGGGATATAGACTTCACAATCGATCTGATACCTGTAGCGATACCAGCATCGAAAGATCCATATCGAATGAACATAATCGAACTCACAGAACTAAAATCACAGTTACGAGAACTAATTGATAAAAAGTACATTCGACCAAGTGTGTCTCCCTGGGGAGCACCGGTCTTGTTTGTGAAAAAGAAAGATCGTACACTAAGATTATGTATAGATTACATGAAACTAAATAAAATGAATATTCAAAACCGATATCCGCTTCCCCAGATAGATGATCTGTTCGATCAGTTCCATGGGGAAACTATCTTTTCAAAGATAGATTTAAGGTCGGGTTATCATCAAGTGCGAATAAAGGATGAAGACATTTTTAAAACAACATTGAAGACTAGTTACTGTCACTATGAGTTTGTTGTGATGCCCTTTGGGTTGACAAACGCACCTGCTGCGTTCATGTGTTGAATGAACAACATCTTAAGTAATTATCCAGGTAAATTTGTGGTTGTCTTCATTGATGACATATTAATCTACTCTAAGAATCAACAAGAACACGAAGAACATCTAAGAATAGTTTTGTAAGTTTTAAGAGAACACCAACTTTATGCAAAGTTTAATAAGTGTGACTTTTTCAAAGACAAGATTTAGTACTTGCGACACTTTGTGTTCAAGGAGGGAATATTAGTCGACCCAGAGAAAGTAAAGGCCATCATGGAACGGCCGGTTCCTAAAAATGTATCTGGCATCATATCATTTATGGGAATTACTGGATACTACAGGAAGTTCATAGAAGGCTTTTCTACGATTGCCTATCCCATAGATTATTTACAAAAGAAAGGAAAAAAGTTTGAGTGGACTAAAAAGCGCGAAGAAAGTTTTAACGAATTAAAACACCTATTAACCACCTCCCCAATCTTAAAAATTGTTGATCCATTCAAGGATTTCATCGTATGTGCTAAAGCTTGCAATGAAGGGTTAGGTGGAGTATTACTACAAGATAATTATGTTGTAGCTTATGAATCCATAAAACTAAAATATCATGAGAAGAATTATGCGACGCATGATCTAGAACTCACTGTTATAATTCACGCCTTAAAAATGTGGCGAAATTACTTAATTGGAAGAAAGTTTTTACTTATGACAGAAAACTTAAGCCTTAAATATTTATTTGATCAAAATAATTTGAATGCAAAAAAATCTAGATATTTGTCCTTTCTAAGCGAGTATGACTTTGAAATAAGGCACATAAAAGGAAAAGAAAATAAAGTAACAGATGCCTTGAGTCAGCATGTGAATTTTCTGTGTGCGAGCAGTAGCTACGAATGTGATTTAGGAGATCAGATTTTAAGTACTTGAAATTATGATGGGGAGTATCAAAGGTTAAAATAAAAGAATGTTAAAAACGAGAAAGAACAAGTAAAAATAGACTTTAGCTTAAACTAACAAGGACTATTGTTGTATTAAAACATATAGTATATACCTAACATAAGATAAATCAAATTGACAATCATGGATGAAATACATAAAAGATCATACTCGGGGCACCCAAGGTATCAAAAAATGATTCCCATGATAAAAAAGGACTTATTTTGGCCAAACATGAAGAAGGAAGTGGATGAATACTTAGCTCGCTTCTTGGAATGTCATCAAGTTAAAGTAGAACATCAACATCCTGTAGGATTGTTGCACCCACTACCCATTCCAAAATCGAAGTAGGAGACCATCAGTATGGATTTCATCACTGGATTGCTCAAGAATTTCAGATAACATGATTCCATCATGGTTGTGGTTGACAAATTAAGCAAGGAGGCTCATTTTACACCTGTCAAATATACCTACAAAGATGTTAATATTGCAGACATATTCATGAAATAAATATTCATGTTACATGGCATACCGAAGGTAATAGTCTCAGATAGAGATGCGATGTTTACATGTAACTTCTCGAAGGCCTTATTTAAAGGCTTGGCTACCTAGTTAAATTTTAGTACTACATATCATCCAAAAACAGATGGGCATACCGAAAAAGTAAACCAAGTTCTAGAGGACATGCTAAGAATGTATGTTATGGAAAATCTAGTTAAGTGGGAAGACTACCTACACTTGGTCGAATTTGCTTATAACAATATTTTCCAAGTTTCTGCAGGTATGAGTCCATTTGAAATTGTATATGGGCATAAGTGTAATACTCCAATCTCATGGAGTAGTCCTGTTGATAGATTAATGTTAGAACCTGATTTATTAAAAGATACGGAACTAACCGTGAAATAGGTAAAGCAAAACTTAAAGGCTTCCCAGGACAGGTAGAAAAGTTATGCCTACTTAAAAAGAACTCCTAGAGAGTTCTAGGTGGGTGATCATGTATACATAAAGGTAAAGCCCAAGAAAATTACCTTGTGATTGGGCAAGTGAAAGAAATTGGCACACATGTATTGCGGTCCATTTGAAATTCTAGCTAAAGTAGGGCCGATTGCATACCAGTTAGCCCTACCACCCAGTATTAAAGTACATAATGTGTTTCATGTTTCTATATTGAAAAAATATGTTCATGATGTTTCTCATGTGATTGACTGGAATGTGATATAGGTGGAACCAGAGGGAGAGTTCCAAGTGGGACCAGAGCGCATTCTCGACAGGAGAGAACTTTTACTCTGTAACCGTACCATCGGATAGGTAAAGGTGCAAATGAATCACCTTAGTCCAGAAGAAGCCACTTGGGAGCTGGAAAGTAATATGCAGGAGGCATATCCAGGCTTATTCCAAGAGGTTGACATGGATGAATAAAAACACCGAGGACGGTGTTATCTTTTAAGGGGAGGTGTATGTAATACCCCCTGATTTAATATTTTTAAATTCTGCTGGAAAATACTTTGATTATTGTTTTATTATTCTTTGACAGGAGGTCAAGAATAAAACATTCCTTATTAATAAAAATTACTGATGGAGAACACAAGTGTAAATAGATGTTGAAAGAGTGCTAGATGAACCACAACAGGGAAATGACAAGTGGATGATACCACCGAGTGAGAACTCGAGATGCAGGAGGCATCATCCCCAAAAAAGAGGTTTGCACTCCTAGTTGAGTTGTTGAAGAGCAAGAGGCTCATAAATGACCAAGTCTTAGGAAAAATACTATTTAATAGTATGTCCATGAACAGTGGGAGGCTAGCATTGGGCGAGGTATTAACAACTGTGTAATGCAAGATATTGTGCATTAAGATATTTTTCTCTTGTGGTTTAGCAAACATGATCAGGGGTTTTGGAGCAAGTAAATTGGCTTCTCTGGGAGTTGGTTGGGAGGAACAACTTCTCCACTTGTGTTTTCCCAGTGTTGGTGATGGGTTCTTACTTTGTTTTCTAATGAATGATTCTAGTTGCAGTAGGATGTATATGTGAATGGTTAAATTGCAGTTACGTATCCAGGTCGTACTGTTTATGCATTTATGTAGAACCATCATCCCTGTTTTGTTTATCATAGATCTGTACAATGATAGTATCATAGTAAATAATATTTTGCTATGAGCATAATTCTGTAGAGCTGGTTATTGTGGGTCTATTATGGATTGGTTTTAATACTTGAATGATTTTAAATTTATGAGCCTGCAATTAACGAAACAAATCCTATGTTTTTAACTGTAGTACGTATTCCTGCAATCATCTAAGTTTTCTTGTCTGTATCGATCTCGTTAATCTTTCCTAACTTTGCTTCCCGAGTTGGGAATGTTGATTGAGATGATAATGCTGGTTTATAGTATAGATATGTAACTATTGCAATTGAAATACTTTTGCATAAGAGAAACCCTTAATTTTTTTATTAAATCCCAAAAACAACATAGCACAGTTAGGTTCCCGATTGTTAGTCATTATTCAGATGACGAATTAAAGAATGGATACATACATCAAGTTAATATTCAGATCAATGTTAACTTACAGTGATTTAAACCCAAAAATAAAAAACCAGAAACCCTTGAATTCAGTGTTAAATGTTGATCCACAAAACTAGAATATTAACGATCTAGATCTAACCTGCAACAAGATCGACGGTTTACAGAAGTGCGAAAGACGGATATGTGGAAGTCACGAAGAGTTGAAAGGCAACCTGAATTCCACAATTTGTAGGGTTAGACATTGATTTCTCAATTTAGAAGATCAACGGTCCATATCTAATTCGTAAAAAAGATCAATTGATGATGTTAATCGCGAAGTTTCATTGGGAATCCATACAAGAATTCAGATCAATGGTCAAGATTAAAGCTGTAAAAGAGATCAACTGTTAAAATAAGCTGCGGAAGGTGGAAGGTGAGAAACAGGAAAAAGACAAGACAATGTGTTAAGTTTTTTCAAAGTCCAATTTCCGTATCAAGCAAGATCGATAGTCAAGTTTGTTTTCTGCAAGGATCAATGGTGCGGAAAGTGGAAGGTGAGAATCCGAAAGATTAAGCAGAGGGGATCCGTCAATGGCGGAACGATTGTTACAGTGGTCCCTGAGCTTGAAAATGATTGTGCAAGGATGATTTCGACCTTAAAATAGGGCCAATGTTTCTTTTTATTGTATTTTTCCCATAATAGTTGGGAATATTTATTAATATTCCTAAATATATATGGTCAAATAATTTTTTTTTTTATATTTGAAATTTGAGGTATGTTACATATCCATATGAAAGAAATCCATCTACCGAATTATATGGGTCCTCAGCCGCTGTAACCACCAATGCTCTAGGAATTATCTTCATATACAAGGTTCATTAACCTTGGTCCCACAATTGATATTAAACCATCTCATAGTCCTCCCACAATCAAAGACTCAATGTCTTTGATTGACACAAAGCTAGGGTACAAGTACACCCGAGGAAATTATATTCTAACTAGGAATAGCTTGTGCTTCTAACACCCGAGGAAATTATATTCTAACTAGGAACTCAAAAATACTACTAGGGTGTTGGGTATCACCAAACATGCATCCCATAAATAATTCAAAAACTAAGTACGTCACAACACGCACAACTATATGCCAGACCATGGTTCTGATACCAATTTTTCAGGATTTAAAGGAGCATACATATAATTAATAATTAGAGAACATAAATCCACATAGAAACACATTTAAGATAGACACAATGTTTACGTGGAAAACCCAAAACCTGGAAAAACCACCATAATAGATCTATTATCTTCCTTGACCTAAACCGACCAAGCCAGGCCAAGTGAGCTAGCCACCACTCACCTCCAAACCACTTTAAAATGGAGCCTCTTCAAGCCTTATAAAGGATTCTTTACATGTAATACCATGGGCCACCAATACCATGGAAAATACTAGGGCTACAAAAGACCATGTGCCAGACCTCAACCACCTTTGACTCATTCCCAAGTCAGATTAACCCTAACATATTTATGTTGTATACAATTTTTTAATATGTAGGGAATACACACACACACACACACACACACACACACACACACACACATATATGAATGAATGAAGTGACAACAATACAACATTGAAGTAACACACTAGTATTCATAAACATTCTACAATTTCCATAGTATGTGGTTAATGATAAAAATAATATTTTCAACACCTATAAGCTCATCATAATTCAACATATGAAAATAAATAAAATAAATAAAAACATATTAATATTATTTTTCTCAAACTTTAAAGAAACTTCTGGTTTCTTTGTCAAACTAATAGAGTGAAGTAAAATATAATAATCATATGCCTCTAATAAAAAGACAACACCACTTTCCATCTCTACTTTTTTACTATTATATCACTACAATAAAAAATGAAAGTAAAACCTTTCACAACCCCTCTTATAACATGATGGTAAAAATTAGAAGAAAGTGAAAATTTTCACCACCTTCTAAAAGAAATGTAAGAACTATAACATTGACAACTGATAGGTATAACTCCCGATTCATTTTATTCCCTTACTAATGCATATATTTATACAATTCATATGTCAGTTGTGATTCAAATTCCGACCAGCCTATTCATATTCCTACATGACTATTCAAAATATATTTACACTATTTACATATTATATAATCCTGACAGATTATATTCCAACAATCCCCCCCTTAATCCGAAGGGGTGTTAGTAAGTCCGAGCATGTTTCTGAATCTTTCAAACTTTTCTCGTCCAAGCGCTTTGGTGAAGATGTCTACAACTTGATCATTTGTGGAACAATGTCGAAGATGGGCTGTCTTCGCCTCTACATGATGTCGAATCAAATGATACTTTGTGTTGATGTGTTTGGTTCGATCATGGAATCTGGGATTCTTAGCCAGCTTGATTGCAGAAGGATTGTCGATCAATAATGGAGTGGAGTTCTCTTGTTTTTCTTGCAAATCTTCAAGTATCTTCCTGAGCCATACTATTTCTTTCGTTGCTTCAGCTGCAGCCACATATTCTGCTTCTGTTGTTGAATCTACCGGAACTGACTGTTTGCATGATCTCCATGAGACAGCTGCTGATCCAAGACTCATAGTGTATCCAGAAGTTGATACTCCTGTCTCCTTATCACCATCAAAATATGAGTCTGAGTACCCAATCAGTTTGAAGTCATCCACTTTAGAGTACTTGAGTCCAACTTCTTGAGTCCCCTTCAAGTATCTTAGAACTCTTTTTGCAGCTGACCAGTGTCCTTCACAAGGTTTATGCATGAACCTTGAAAGTATGCCAACAACATAAGAAATATCTGGTCTAGTTGTTGTAAGGTAGATAAGACTTCCTACAAGTTGTCAATACTTAGTCGCATCCTCAAAGTCTTTTCCTTCGCTTGATGTGAGCTTCATTTTCTGTTCCATTGGAGTAGAGATAGGGTTGCATTCTGTCATGCAAAATTTGTTTAGTAGTTCTCCAACATATTTTTTCTGAGATAGGAATATGTACTTAGGATGTTGAGTGACTTCAATTCCTAAGTAATAGTGGAGATGTCCCATATCTTTCATTTCAAAGATATTTTTCAAATCTTTCTTTATGGATGCTATATAGCTCTCATTGTTCCCTGTCATCAAAAGATCATCTACGTACACCACAAGATACACAACAGATCTTCCAACTTTCTTTATAAACAATGTTGCATCATCAAGATCAAAATGTTCAAAATTTAACTTCAAAAGATGCTTGGTTAATTTTTCATACCATGCACGAGGTGCTTGTTTTAGGCCGTACAAGGATTTGACAAGCTTGCATACCTTTTGTTCTTTTCCTTTCACAACAAAGCCTTCTGGCTGAGACATGAAGACATTCTCTTTCAAGTCTCCATTCAAGAAAGCAGTCTTCACATCCATTTGATGAACTTTCCACCCGTTTTGAGCAGCTAAAGAGAGTAAGGTATGGATGGTAGCCCATTTTGCTGTAGGAGAGAACGTTTCTTCATAGTCAATTCCTTCCTTTTGTGCATAGCCTTTTGCTACAAGCCTCACTTTGTGCTTGTCAAGTGAGCCATCTGATCTGTATTTGTTCTTGTACACCCACTTGCAGCCAATTGGTTTGGTTCCAACTGGAGGGTCAACCAGCTTCCAAGTTCCATTCTTCATGAGTGCATCATACTCATTCTGCATAGCTTCTTTCCACTCAACTCGAGTAGAAGCTACTTCAAAGGAAGTTGGTTCAAAGTTAGCATATAAATTAAATTCACAATCAAATGATACATCCATGTCATCACCTGAATTATCTGCTTCTCCTCCATCTTCATGTCTTTTTGAACTTCTCGTTCTCGTCTTTCCAACTTCATCCGGATGGACACTTTCAAATGTCTTTGTGGCCCATTTAGGAATCTTCCGTGATGGTCCTGGTTGATCAGATGGTGGTGCTTCATCATTGATTGAGAGTCTTTCAATTCTCTCAATCACATCATCCAGTTGAACCTCTTGTTCAGGTGAAGTAGCAGGAACTTCTCCATGCAGGGGAGTTGGTGCTTCATATGGAAATTCCAAAGGTTGATCCAGAATAGGAATCCCCCCTTCAAGGTTTGGAATTTCATATTCATTTTCAGAATATTTCTTTGGATGAGGATATTTTTCCAAATGATCAAGCTGTCTCTCAATGGATTGGTCATTTTTATTAGTTTCAAGAAAAATGACATCTCTGGAAATAACAAACTTCTTGTTTACCTCATCATACAGACGGTATGCCTTGGAGTATTCTTCGTACCCCAGGAAAATCCATTTTCTGCTTCGAGCACCTAGCTTGTTTCTTTGCTCCTTTGGAATCAAGGCATAACAGGTGGAACCAAAAACTCTGAGATGCCTGACTGAAGGGAGATGGCCAAACCACATTTCATGTGGAGTCTTGTTATCAAGAGCATTTGAGGGACTTCTGTTTCTCAAATAGGCTGCACATTTTACTTCATCACCCCAAAACATTAGTTTTACATTCTCAAAAAACATCATTGAGCGAACCATATTCATTATGGTTCTATTCATTCTTTCTGCTACACCGTTTTGTTGAGGATTGTAGGGAACGGTAGTCTGATGTGCAATTCCATGTAGGCGAAGATAATATTCAAAAGCATTTGAAGTGTATTCTTTCCCATTGTCAGTACGAAGTGTACCAATTTTTGATTGTGCTTGTTTTTTTATCAATGCATGAAAGTCCTTGAATGTTTGAAATGCTTCTGATTTTGTCTTTAAACAGTAAATCCAACACATTCTTGAGTAGTCATCAACAAAGGTCATAAAATACTTATTCCCATGAGCAGAAGGAGTTGGCATTGGGCCACATAAATCAGAATGCACTAATTCTAATTTCCTACTTGCTTTGAAATTAGATTCATGGAATGGTAGCTTACTGTGTTTCCCTAATATACATGCATCACATTTGTTCTTCTCTTTGGGAATGGTGGGAAAACCAAATACACCATTCTTTCTCAACAAACGAAGACTGTTATAATTTAGATGACCAAATCTTGCATGCCACAATGAACTAGATGAAAAATTACCTTCTCCATGCTGAGAGAGGTAGGCATAGTTCTGAACTCTTGCAGATGAACCCTTTAGCCTCAGCAGCTTCCCATCTTCATAACCAGTCATGATGACTTGGTTGTCAGAGGACTTTCTTATTTCTACGATTCCATCAAACATGTGGATGGAATGGCCTCGCTGTCGAATCTCCACCAAGGATAGCAGGCTTCTCTGCAACTCTGGAAGATAAAGAATATTCTTCAACAAGAAATCAGGGAATCCAGGCATCTTCAGTCGAATGGTGCCCATTCCCTTTGGTTTAAGACTTGACTTATCTACAAAGTACACTATGCCATTTATTGTTTCATTAAGTTCTTCAAAATAGTCTTTTATAAAAGTCATGTGTGATGTTGCACTAGTATCAAGAAGCCAACAATCTTTGTAAGATGAAAGTGAAGTCATTTCATTAATTCCAATATTACAATGTGCAACAATACAATGAGCAGAATCAGAAGATTTACTAGCATCTTGGTTTTTATTGTCATCTTTCTTCTGGTTATGTTTGTCTTTGATGGAGTCCCATGAAGCCCAACACTGATCTGATGTGTGCCCAGTCTTTCCACAATGCTTGCATTGCAATTCTGATCTTTTGCTGAAGTTGTTTCTGCCCCCTCTGCCTCTGAAGTTTCTTCTTCCTCTTCCTCTCTTGCTTCTTTCTCCTTTGGGATGATCTTTGGATTGGTCTTTGGTGTGGTTCTTTGCATTTTGAGCAAAGCAAAGTGATTCTCCAGAATGCTCGGTTGTCTTCTTACCAAAGGATTTCTCTCTATCAGCTATCTTCTCTACCAGGGTGTCAAATGTCAGTGATTTGAACTTGTCACTAGCTTGCAACGACTCAAGATAGTTGGAGTGAGAAATATACAAAGATTTTACAAATGCTGCAAGAGGAAGATCTGGTTTCATACCAGAGGCTTCAATCTTGTGCATGATGGCTTTGATTCAGAGGCAACTAACATGGGATCATTGTCTTTTACTTCTAAGCTAAATAGTTTTAACATTAGTTGAATAAATTCCATTTCAGAGTGTGAATCATATAGATCTTTTAACATTTTTAGTGCTTCAAAACATGATTTTGTAGGCAATATGTGCTGGCTCACCTCTTCACTGACTGTGGCAGTGATTACCGCTAAAGATTTCTTGTCTTTTGTTCTCCAAATGGTCTTCTCTTTCTCGGATTCTGGAGGTCTTGGGTCTATGGTTATGGGCTTTCCAGCTTCTGTCTCTATTGTGCTGCCTTCGCAAATGCCGTCCCAAAGGTCATTGTAGATGAAGGTAGATTTGATCTTCCTCCACCATTCTGGATAAGTGTCTTTGCTAGTGAGAGTGGCACCAACTATAGATACTATAGATTGCATCTTTTGCAACTGTTAGTGTAATTTACAATAATGAACTTAATATGACAAAGAGAAATAGAAAAATAATAACCTTGCAGGTCTACAGTCTCTGCCAAGGTGAATACAATGCAAGTTTATAGCATACACAGGCTTCTTCAATACAATTGTTTCACATAGACTTTATTCTTCAAGGCAGGTCACAATTCCAGCAGCTTGATGCAGTACTTCTAGTCGCAGTAGCAGAATAATTGCACAGTGGCAATATTCCCAATTGCACGAGCAATCTCAATGCAATCAACACCAACAAAAATAAAATAAAATATCTTCCACAAGATTCTTCAATGTATGATATATATCAGTCACAACGCAATATATGATAGATAAATCTTCAACGCACGCAGTATATCAGTCTTCAACGCACGCAATATATTAGTCACAACGCAATATATGTATGATATATATCAGTCTTCAACGCACGCAGTATATCAGTCTTCAACGCATGCAATATATCAGTCACAACACAATATATGTATGATATATATCAGTCTTCAACGCACACAGTATATCAGTCTTCAATGCACGCAATATATCAGTCACAATGCAATATATGTATGATATATATCAGTCACAATGCAATATATGTATGATATATCAGTCACAATGCAATCTCAGGAGGGAGAACGACATGCCTGTATTCATAAGTATCATCAGTGTATTTCTCGGAGTAATGAATTTGAGGCATCTTGATGGAATGATGTAAAGGCCTGAAAGATCTGACGGGCAGTAGAATTCCACTCTCAGAACTTGAAATTCCCTTCGAATGACAGTACAATTATCTGAGAAAACCCTTTGAATGGACGAAAGCTTGAGTTTGGACAAATGAGAGGCCGCGGGAAGGGTCGAAACCTCGAAATTGTAGAGGAATAAACTCAGCAGCTCGCAGGGGAAGATGGAATACAATGGGTAGGAATAACTGAGGTCGCAACACAAATATGGTGGAGGGCAAGTCTCTCTCACACATCTACACCAAATCCCAGCACCCAAACGTAGCTATTTGTAGAGATAGAGCAGTATTCACAAGTTTGGGCACACTATATTGAAATGGGATGGTGATACACAAAAAATGCTTCATATACCAAATTAGGGTTAGGAATAGTTCAATCGTTCTAGCAGAGAATAAACGCACATAATGAATGCGCTCAATATAGGAGAAACACACACAAACTGTCGAGGAATAGGTAAGTTGGCAGCAAAATAATTCAACCGTTTTGACAGAGAAAATGAGTGAGCAGTCTGGAAGCCAGGAGGGCCCAGACTATGCACGGGGCAGAATGGCAGAATGCCAGAACAATAGGAGTTATGGCAAACAGCCAAGCTCTGATACCACTGATAGGTATAACTCCCGATTCATTTTATTCCCTTACTAATGCATATATTTATACAATTCATATGTCGATTGTGATTCAACTTCCGACCAACCTATTCATATTCCTACATGACTATTCAAAATATATTTACACTATTTACATATTATATAATCCCGACGGATTATATTCCAACAACAACAATTTGAAAAAATACCATCTAATTAGAATAATTTTAGTTACATGATAGAACAATAAATAAAGTTATAAAAGTAAAAATTTTATGCTTAAAGTGTTTTTAAAACATAAAAAATTTAAAGATGTGATAATTCAAATTACTATTTATAAACATTAATACTTACTATCATCATTATCATAATGACAAACACTATATATATATATATATATATATATATAATGGGGCGTAGCTCGGGTGGTTGGGAGATTTGGTTATTGCACTCTCCACCCGAGTTCGAATCTCGTCGGGGACATTTGATCCTTGGGATCCCTATCGTGATTAGCCCTCTCAAAGTCATTGTTTCCCGTTCATGTATACAATATTTCCCCTGATAAAAATAATCAAAATGTAAACTCGACTTCCATAATGAACCACACACACACACACACACACACACACACACACACACACACACATATATGTTAAAATAAACAAACAAAAAAATCATAAATACCCTTACAGAGAAGTTGAGAAACAAAAAGTGAAAACATATTCACTCACCTTATCTACAATTTAAACACTCTGTCTTATCTCAAGCATGGCATAAAATGATTAAATCGTATTTCAAACCTTTTCAATGTGTGGCCCTGTACACCATGAGTATACTCCAGGTGTGGCACTAAAAACCATTAATGTATTCCATTGAATGCAATACACATCATAATCAATAAATGTGGCAAATAACCTTAGTCAACACATAATTATCATTACACATGCATATCTAATCCCACACCCCACACTATGAGATCCAAACTTTGGGATTTCAAAAATGAGTTGAATATTGCATGTGATATGCTTTTCCTTTCAAGTTATTTTGGATAAGCAACCAAGAATTATCATTATCACAGTTAATGAATATGGGCCTTCAGATTCTAAGGTTTATCATTATCATATCATTGTGGTTGAGAACTTTTGTCAACCAATAGTTATAATAAATATGGGGAAGGTTTATATTGGGGATTCCAAAACGATGCGAATATTGTTATATGAATATCAATAATTACGTTGTAAGCGTTTTCTCAATGAAAGAAGCTGTCACAAAGGTTTCCTCATCTCCATGGCCATTAACGTCCCGACATGTGTTACCTGGTTATTGGCGAGTTTAATTGTTAAACTTTCCGGTTATTGTATCCCGTGATTTGACAGGGATGGAAGAAGGCAGCATGGAGTTGATCGATTGGTTTTTTTGTCAGGCTTTATTCTGTCTGTTCGTATTTTTTCAGCGTGAGCTCTTCCTCTGCAAAGTCGATGCTTATCTTAAACTCCTTGTTCTCGACCTTCCTCGTTGTTTTTTTCGCGGCTGTTTTTTCACGCAGTTTACATAGGGTTTTCACAGCATTGGAGTTGATCGGTTGGTTTTTTCTATCAGGATTTATTGTGTCTGTTCGTATTTTTTTGTGTAATATCTTCCTCTTCCGAGTCCATGCTTAACTCAAACTCTTTGTTTTTGGCTTGCCTCATTATTGATCGGTTGTTTTCCCTTATCTCTTGGACAACTCGAAAGGTCACTTGAACATACTGAAAGATTATCACGTCGTCATATTAATCACAGAGGTAACTGTTACCCTCACTTGTTGTCAGCGTTAAGTTATCTCATAGTGTGTAAACTTCACATTTGTCACTTTATCAATGCCTTGTTATGATGGTATTAATATATACTTGTCGCTTAAACATTAAATCATTGTCAATATCACGTGCTCCAAATACCAAATATTTCAAATCCAATAATTTCACATCTTGTATTCTGATCCAATTCCGGCCTTCCATATCACCATTTAAGTGACCTTTTGCAGGTTGCAAGAAATAAGGGAATTATATACAGATCACATTAGCACCAAGTTAAAGATATATACTACATCATGAAAATATCTAACCATGATAACATTTGTAAGATTTAGTGAATAAATAGAACCTCCTCTTGAGGCAAATATCATTTGGAATTGATTTATGGTTTTTTATATGCACAAAAACTGCACTCCTGAGCGTTTTATACTTCCCCTCTCATGGTTGTGGAAGAAAAAAATGGCAACATGGTGATACCAAAGTCTGAAATGGGAAGAGATGGGAAGATAAGTTCCGAGCCCTACAACCAACGAAGGGACTATAGAACAAAGGAAGTGCAAAAACATATGGAAATGGTTGCAACTTAGCTAGCAAACCGTATGGAAATTTATCTAGCAAAACATATGGAAATGGGTTAGGATTGTAGCGTAGATGAATATTGAACACATCACTTTGTACCATCAGGATTTGGTGTTTACTACCTTATTTGTATTATGAAAAAAATGACTATTGACACATTTTGTTCTTTTTAAGATTCTTCAATATTGTCATCGTGTATAAAACACTTTTGTCTAACATCATTGAGCAAAATTACATCTTCATTCATCTTAAACCTTTTTTTCCAAGATAAACTGAAACAATTGAAGCATCATGAATAAATGAATAAGTTTATGTTAAGTATTCAATCACCTGGAAGTTGCAGTGTTGAAAAATTGATATCCTAACAAACAAAGACAAGCAATCGAATAAACTAAAAGATAAACTAACATAATACTTAGATGGCTTCACACAAATCCCTACATATTCCAAATTACATAAACTAAAGCATTTCCTATTCTTAAGTTCAGAATCGCGTAGGTTGGGAGCCGAAGAACAAGGGAAAAGTCAAGAAAAAGTTAATATTTCCGATTTCGATTCCAAAAAGTAGTGAAAATACATTAAAAAAATTAACATTCCTGATTCTGAAGTTTCGAAGTCGAAAAAATAGGGAAATGCCAAGCACAAGGGAAAATCCAAGAAAAAGTTATTTATGATTCCGAAGTCAGAAAAAAGAGGACGAAGAAGAAGACAAGGTCAAATGTAGTGGCTTATGAAATGTAATTGGTTTGAGTAAGAGTATGCTCACGAAATGCAGCCCTATAATCTCCTCCAGAATACTTCTAGATAGTCTATTATTTTGACGCGCTGAAAACACTCAGAAATCGAAGCAGTCCAATTTCTTGAGGAATGCTTCGGTTGAATCGATTTTTGGCGATATTCAAGCATGAAATAATTGATTTTTCAATTGGATATAAGAACACACATATTCAATGGAATCTTGAACAAAATAATAACCTTGTGTACCTCTATATGATGATTCAAACTGCAATGCTAATACCCTTCGGTTGTCCCATAGATTTTTGATTTCATAAATGTCATATCATGATATTTATTGACTAAATATTATAGAATGTAATTATGAGTTATGGATTTTCATCATATAGTATATATCTATAATGAGTTTTGTTGATTAATATCATTTGTATATAATTCCCTTATCTCTTGGACAAATCGAAAGGTCACTTGAACGTATTGAAATATTGGACAAAATCATGATAGGAAAAAAACATGTAATGAAATGTTACATATTATTTTTTTGCCTAATTTTAAATGTTCCTTATGAGATGGCGAAACACCTTTCGTGGGTTTCAATTGATTATTCCAAATGATATTTTCCTCAAGAGAAGGGACTATTTATTCACTAAATCTTACATATGTTATCATGTGTTCGACATGTTCATGATGTAGTATATATCTATAACTTGGTATTAATGTGATATGTATATAATTACCTTATCTCTTGAAACATGTGAAATGTCACTTAAATGGTGATATGAAAGGCCGCAATGGGAGCAGAATCCGAGATGTGAAATTATTCAATTTGAAAGATTTAGTCTTTGGAGCATGTGATAATGACAATAATTATATGATTAAGAAATATAGTTCATATATATTAATGATAAATATTAACCGGCGAGGATATATTTATACCATCGATAAGGTAACAAATGTGAAGTTTACATATTTTGAAAATAACTTAAGGCTGACAATAGGTGAGGGTAACCGTCACTTTTGCGATTAATATGATGACGTAATATATATTATATATGAACTATATTTCTTAATCATTAAATCATTGTCAATATCACGTGCTCCAAAGACCAAATATTTCAAATCCAATATATTTCACATCTCGGATTCTGCTCCCATTCCGAGCTTTCATATCACCGTCTTAAGTGACCTTTTGCGTGCTGCAGGAGATAAGGGAATTATATAAAGATCTTATTAATACCAAGTGATATTGAAAATGATTTAATAATTAAGAAAGATAGTTCATATAAATTATGTCATCATATAATAGAAGAAGTGATTGTTACCCTCACTCTTTGTTAGCCTTAAGTTATCTCAGTGTGTAAACTTCACATTTGTCAATAAGCGACGATGGTATAAATATTTTTCATTAATATATATGAACTATCTTTCTTAATCATTAAATCATTGTCAATATCACGCGCTCCAAAGACCACATCTTTCAAATCCATATATTTCACATCTTGGATTTTGCTCCCATTTTGAGCTTTCATATCATTGTTTAAGTCATGTTTTGCATGCTGCAAGAGATAAGGGTAACAATCACTTATGCAATTAATATGGGAATTGTATGCGGAAATAGGAAAATTTGTAATTGCGATGGTTGACAATACATCATCAACAACTTCACTTGATACATAAATATATAAGTTTGTTCAACTCCATACATAGGCATATTCTTTATTGTCTGTAATGAATGTTTTGATCATCTCAGGAAAATACATGTGTCTTCTGTCAATTGAATCAACAATATATTTCAAATCCAAATCCAATATATTACAAATCCAAATCAGGAACACCAAATCTTTCAAATCCAATATATTTCACATCTCGGATTCTGCTCCCATTTCGAGCTTTCATATCACCGTTTAAGTGACCTTTCACGTGCTATAGGAGATAAGGGAATTATATACAGATCACATGAATACCAAGTTATAGATATATACTACATCATGAAATTCCCGAATTCATGATAACATTTGTAAGATTTAGTGAATAAATGGACCCTCCTATTGAGGAAAAAATCATTTGGACGTCATTTATGATTTTTTATATGCACAAAAACTGCACTTGTGAGCGTCATTACTTCCCCTCTCATGGCCGACAAAGAAAAAAATCACAGCATGGTGATAGAAAAACCCAAAATGGGAATAGATGGGAAGATAAGTTTGTATTGCTACTTCCAACGAAAGGCCTATAGTGTCTGGAGAGACAATGGATTGGTGAAGATCAGAAATTTCCTTTTATTTCTCTACTCGCTGCGACTTACATAAGGGGTATCATTATTTGTTTACCCTTCTTCTCAATTGTTTTCCATCATCATGACTAATGAAATTGCAACAAATTTATTCTTCAGGATTTCCTAATATGCTACTATGCTATATCTTTTTAAACAGGATATCAAATGCTTTGTTCTTTCTCACAGATGGAGATTTCTCTACACCCGAATTCCCCAACCCAACATCTTTCCTTTCTATTTGTTTTCAGCATCAAGTATTTTACACTGCTAAAGCATTGTTTAGACTTGCAATCTATGAAATGTTTCCAACATGGAAATTTTTACAAATTTAGCTACCGAAATTTATCTTCTCTCTCTTGAGAAGATAATGATAAATGTCCAACAATATCATTGTGTATAAATTGAGTCCCCGTTCATAAAAATAAGATAACCTTTGTCCTAATTAACACATTTCCGATTCTCGATATTTGAGATTCCAAAACATATTCGCATTTAACATTTATCTATTTTCAACTTTCGCTAATATTGTTCTTTGCAAATATATTTTTGTTCACTTTGCAAACAACGACACTGCACATATTTTAAACTATTATCATCTCTTTTGTTATTTCCATATGCATTGAAATACTTTATTTAAGTACAAACGGTGAAAATAAATGGTTGTGACTTATATTGCTTATGTAACTTCATAATGTTGTAGTACGCATGCTATGTTAGTAAAATTATATGTCCTTATTGTTATTAATTTCTCTAAATTTAATAATTTATATTTTTTTATAAATTTTCTTGGAATTTATGGAAATATCTTCATAAAAAATGTAAATACAATGAATTAATAGTACACTAAATGATATCTCAGATTCATGAAATACTATCATTTAAAAAAAATGAATCATATTTTCGATTCCAGAAATCCTATGTTTTCCAATAACGAATAGGCCAAGTTCCGATTTTCGATTGCCCGATTTCCGAATATGTGCTTGTTTTTATTAATTTATCAAAATTTAATAAGTATGTTTTCTAATAAGGAACAACCTATGTTTCAATTTCCGAAATTATATTTATATATAAATAATAACCTATGTCTACTTAGTTCTTCATTTACTTGTTTTAGGTAATGAACTTAGCCTAAATCTGCAAGGTCACTACAAATTTTTGCTAATATATTTTTCGTTATCGTTCTCCAGTACTGGTCTATTAATAACTATTTTTTAAATCTTAGCACGCCGATATATAGAATCAAACCAAGTTTAGACACCAAATTTCCGCCAAATTCACAAAGAGACCGATGAAAAATAACACAGAGCAAATTTAAAATAGAAATGAACTTGAGGAGGAATAACTTATGCAAAAATTTCGGATTCCAAAATATCGCAAATACGAAGTATAAAAGATTCGGAATAGGAACATCGACATGTTCCTATTTGAACACACAAGATTTTTGTATATGTCCATTATTGAAAAACCTATGAAAAAGAATTTCGAAAATATATTCATACTTGTGAATGCCGTAGAGATACCGATTCGAAACCGAATAGAGGATGAGTTGAATAAGTTCACTAGGTTTAAACGGAAAAGATACTGCCTCCAGTTATATATAATAATCTTGTAGAAAATGGACCACTAAAAGAAATAACTATAATACGAAATAGGAACTATAATAGTTAAAATTAAACGTGAACTTAAGGTTTTTTGATTTCCAATATCCTGTTCCGAATTGGAAAAATAAAGCGTTCCTTATTCGCAAATCATAAATTGCAAATTTGAAAATGGAAAACTAAAACAAGGAACTATAATCAAAACTACCCAATGTTCATGCAACATTGTACATAATGTAACGTACGTATAAGTTCTTTATTGTAAAGCATAGGATATACGATTTTTGCAATCCGAAATGTAGCAAAATCAACAAAATTTCCCACTTCACCAAGTCGATATACAACATGAAACCAAGTTTGCATAATTCAAAAAGACATAGGTGAAAGCGGTTTCATTCATGCACAATAACATCAGTCTCCACAAATTATACCAATTTACATGCCAAAACCCTCGCCAAATTTAGACGAAGATCGATAAAAAAAGAACGCAGACCGAGTTTAGAATAAGGATAAAATTAGCATAGTAAGAAATTACGTGAAAATAATATGAAAAGTGAGAATAAAACCTGAAACACCAAACCACTTTAACAAATTCGAGGTTTTTTAGTTTCCCATAGCCGAACGTCGATATGCCAAATGTCAAAAATCGAAAATTGGGGAATCTGAAATCGGAACATAGGGTGCTCCTTATTAAAAAACACAGGAAATAGGATTTCAGGAATCCGACATGTCAAAAAATAGGAAATCAAAACAACATAGAGCGACAGATATGTTCATCCTCAAAATGTAATTTCGACTCTCCAAAGCTAACTCAAGCTAAGTCAGAAAAGTTCAATTGCGGAAAAACTTAATATCGAAACATCCGTTGGAATATTATAAATACTATAGCCTATATCTTCGGAAATATGAACATCGACTTGTCCCTATTTCAACACAGGATTTCTTCGTTTGTTGCAAAATCACAAATTGGAACATAGCATCTTCCTTATTCCAAAACATAGAACATAGATTTCCGATTCCAAAATGTCAAAATTTTGCAATAGGAACATGGACTTGTATTTTTAAACATGATATGAAATGCTTTGCTCCTTCTGACATATGCAGATTTGTCTACACTCAAATTCCCCAACTCATCATCTTTTCCCCAGGCTCTTTTGATCATTAACTCTTTTAGACTGCTAAGACATTCTTTAGACTTGGAACTTTATCATTATCATTTTGTATAAATAACTTTTGTGTCAATGCGCGAATCCAAAATTGGAATATTGGGACTTTGCTAAATGTCAGAAATCGGAAACGAGGATCTTGCAGAATTTAAAATGGGAAATCGAAACTTCAAAAGAAGAAATAGTACCATATGGTGTTTCTTAATGAAAACATATGACATAGGATTTTTGGACTTGAACTTGTGTTTAGCGTCTGATGTTGGAAATCGGTACATGCACACTTATTTATTTGAACAAATGTAAATGTCAGAAATCCAAAACAAGGATATTTCAGAATTTAAAATCGAAAATCGAAACTTTATTTTTTTTTTCCTCGGAAAAAATTCATAATTTTATTTCAAAGTAGAACAAAATTACATCTGCACATGTAAGAGGATCACTAGGATCCCTACATTGTCACATATTTGCTGTCTCATATTAACATAACCCAAAAAAATTGCAAAACTGTCCCAATATATGGATATCACAACCCAAATGAATGACAGGTCACAAAAATCTGAGATCAGACATACTGCCAATAGCAAAGACCATCGCCTCTGAAATGCCGTCGCCGCCGCAGAGATCCCTAAGGAGCAAAACGGGTCGCCACGCAAGAGTATATCCACAGACACTGCCTCTGCCATATTCCGAAGGCTGGCGATCATTCTCTGCAATCTCAAAATATCATGAAGGAGCCATGCATGATCCAAAAAACCTCAATAGTCGAAACCCTCGACCCCAGTTCTTGAAACCGAAGCCCACCGATCTTGTTCCAGCACTTCTTGATCTTGGAGCACTCGACCCCGGTTCTTGGAGCCGAAGCCCCAAATCAAAACTTTATTATTCACATTTAACATTTTGTTCTTTTCAACTTTCGATAATATTGCTCTTTAAAAATTTATTTTTGAAAACTTTCCAAACAACGACAACATATTTTACATTGTTAACATCTGATTTGTTATTTCCATATGCATTGAAATACTTTATTTAAGGGAAGTTATAATTTTTCATTTAAATTTTTTGAAATACTTTAGAATTTCCCAATAAGGAACACAATACTTTCTGATTTTACGACATTTCGAATTACTGAATCCTATGTCCTATGTCTTCACCGTAACCAACATTTCGAATTCCCACAATATTACGTGTGAAAATAACAAACATGTTATGTCCCCATTTCCAATTTTTCAACATATACAAATATCTTGTGTTGAAATACAATTCCCAATTTCCGCTTTCACAAATCTTGATCTTGAAACATCTTTAAACTTGATACTTATTAACATAAATAATTGAAAAAGTATAGTTAAATAAATTTCATATACCCATATGAATGACAGAAAAGGATAGATGATTAACTTTAACTTTAGCTGATTCCGATCAAGTGAAAACAGTGGTGTAACATGTGCCACAATCTCCAGAAATCTTAGCATTTCCAGCTTCCCTCTTTCTGAGTAACATTTATATGTAACATTCAAAAAATAAAATGCAAATATTTAAATAATTATTGTATATAACATTAAAAAAAAAAATTGCAAATGTTTAAGTAATATTTGTATATAACATTAAAAAAACATTAACTTTTGTCTTGTGCCACAATCTCCAGAAATCTTAGCTTTTCCAACTTCCCGATTTTTGAGTAACATTTGTCTATAACATTAAAGAAATCATACATTTGAGGTTTTTCCGAGATCTCCAATATCAAAAAACCGTTTCATTACATGCCCTTTTCGACTTAAGATTGTAAATAGGTGTTCAATAAGTTTTTTCAAAAGCATGCTCTTTCCTCTAGAAGGTAAAAGCAAATGAATACTAATTTTTATGGGTTTATATCCAACAAGCTAAGAACCATTATGACATATTAGTTTAAAACAGTGGTGAGCAGATAACTTGGCATGTTCTTGAATATTTCGAATGCAGAACAAAGTAAAAATATATTATTGAATTTATTAGATAAAGAAATCATATAAGGCAAAAAAAAATATGTCGCTGCAAGTTAATAGTGATAGTAGAGATCACATTGATCACATTAACTGACTTTGACAAAATCTTGTCAGGCCCGTCCATGAAAATGTGAAAACTAAAAAAATATTATTTGGAAACAAAAAATAACCCCTAAAAATTACTATTGCTTTGGTTTTTATCTTCTCCATGAAAAAGCATGCTTTTGAAAAAATAAACCAAGTTTACAGAGGAAATGTCCACCAAATTTACATGTAGACAGATAAAAAATGACGAAGAGAAAATTTAAAATAGTCATAAAATTAGTGGAGAAATAACTTATGTGAAACATATACAAATAGTTAAAGTAATAATATTCACGTTTTTGTTGCCTTCATGATTTTGATTCTCGATATTTCGGATATTGCAAACTCGAAACATATGTCCNATATATATATATATATATATATATATATATATATATATATATATCTGTCATCATATATATAGATATTCGTATTTGGGATGAATGTGATCTGTATATAATTCTTGTATCTTTTGTATGACGAGAAAAATCACTTAAATGTACTGAAATATATTAACATCATAAGAATGCCGCTTCTCTCTGGCATAACAACATCATATTAATCGCACAGCTAACTGTCACCATCAATTATTATGTTAACATCATAAGAGCGTTAATTATTATATTAATCGCTGTCGATTTCTGTCAGAATGTCATTATATTAATCACATAAGTGGCTATCACTCTGACTTGTTATGAGCATTGGGTCATCTCATACTGTTTAAAGTCCACATTTGTCACATCATCCGTCCATTAAGAAACAAACATCAAATATTTTTGCATCACAGATCACATTAATCCCAAGTTATAGTTTTTATTTGCACAAAAATTGCAGCCATCAACGTCATTATTTCCCCTCTCATGGCTGCCGAAGAAAAAAATCACACCATGGTGATATCAAAGCCCAAAATGGAAAGAAATGGGAAGATAAGTTGAGAGTGCTACTTCCAACCAAGGGCCTATAGTGTCTAGACGGACATGGGATTGGTGAAGATTAAGAATTGCCTTCTAATTCTCTACTCGTTGCCACTTACATAAGGGGTATCATTATTTATTTACCCTTTTTCTTAATTGTTTTCCGTCATCATGAGTAATGAAATTGCAACAAATTTATTTTTGATTTCCAATTTCCGAGATTCATATTTGGGATATTTGGGATTCCAGTTACATATTCCAGGTTAACCTTTCGAAAAATTTGTCATTTGAGATAAATCGCCAATGCTGGCAAGCTCAGCTCCTTGAATCTGACAATCCTCTGCCCAAAGTGTTATGTCAATACTGTAGTATTACATGTAACGGAGTCCAATGATTCATCTAACAGTTTCAAAACACCCCTGTTTTCGTATCATGAATGTAAATGAAACTAAAATGACAATTCCAAGAAGAATAACCATTCTACCTTTGTCGGGAGAGTTGAGGTGGTGAATATGACGTTCTGTAAGGGGGAAGGAATTGAAGATGGTTTCAAGCGGCAGTACATAGCAAGGTGGGATAGGGGCGGTGGAATGGTCTAAAGACAGGAAGCTCTAGTCCTAAGATGGAGGATCCCATTGACGGGGGGACTTTGGCCACTGTTCAAAGTGCGGATATGGAAATTGAGAAGGACAAGGGGAAAAGGCCAATCTTTGATTCCCAATTAGGGAATTCAAGAGAAGGCATAAGCGAAACAGTTAAATAAATATTGGAAAAGGAAGGGAATCGAAGAATGGGGCAATGTCTGCCCAAATCGAAGACTATTCCCAAGTTACAAATCAAATCGACTGGAATCAGAGAAGATATCAATTATATGAAGGAGCGAGCTCTCATAGGGAAGTTTGTAGGGATCTGACCTTCGAAGAAGACCCTCACATGGTGGATTAATACCACATGGAAGCCTCAAGGCCACTATGAACTTCAACTTGGAGCAAAAGGATTCTTCATTGTAATCTTCTTTAATGGGGAGGACAAAACCATAATCTTTGAAAGTGGACCATATTTCTATAACTCAACGAGTTTGTTCTTGAGACCATGGAAAGAAAGATTCAATCTAGACAACGACAACCTTACAATTGCATTGCTATGGATTAGAATGTATTCCCTCCCTACAGAATATTGGTCAGAATGCATCCTAACAGAGATTGGGAATCTGCCAGGGAATTTTGTAAAAGTATCAGAATAGACTTGACAAAGAAGATACACTTCCTACACCAAGATATGCATATATATTGATATCTCAAAAGATATCCTAGATGGCATAGAATTAACATGGGAAGATGAAGATTGGTTCCAAGTAATAGACTATGAACAACTCTCGTTCAGATCCAGGAGATGCCATGAACATGGACATCTATTTAGAGATTGTCCATAGAACAAGAAACCAGGCGGAACGAAGGAGCAAGAAAATCAAGAAACGGGGGGATTCACTAGGGTCCAAAATAAGAAAAGAGCAACCAAGAAGTACTATGGCCCTGAAACCTTCAAGAAAGTTCAAATGAAAAACATGTATGAAGTTCTCCAAGAACCTCAAGAAGTAAGCAATCCTATCAATCTGATCAACAACCAGACTTAGTCCGATAAGCTAAGCGAAGTGGATGCATCTAAGGTTAGTGCTTCGATTGATCCTCCCAAGATATCCCAAGAAAAATATCCTAACACCAAACTCCAGATCCAAGAAGAATATCAGGAAGTAAAGGAAGACACCAGCAAGACTCAGGAAGCAGGAAAGGAAGAAATGGAGATAGGAGATCTAGATCTGGTAGGGCTAGAGACAACTTGCTCCGTGATGGCCCCTGAAAGGATTGTTCCTCAACAAGTCACGTTGTTGGAGAAGGCGATAATTAAAGCCAAACCAATTAAATATCTAGGGTTATCGGCGGAATCACTAAAAGACCCGGAGGGGAAGAAAAAAGCAAAGAAAGAAACCTGAGGTAGGTATAGTAATGTGTAAAGAATCCAAATGATTGGAGCCCAACTGGTGGCTTCATGGCAGTATCCAACCATAGATGTAGCCCTATACCCACAAATAAATAGGTTTCCAATGTTGATCATGACCTGGAACATTAGAGGCTGTAGAAGTACCTTGAAGACTCGTCTTCTAAGGAGAAATATTAAACTGGAGAAGCCAGGAGTGGTGTTTCTGCAGGAAACGAAATGCTCAGAGATAGACTTAAAAAGTATAGGGGGGAAAGCGTGGAAGGGATGTGATATAGTAGCAGTATATGCTAATAAGGTGGCTAGAGGTATTGGCATTCTATGGTATCCAAAGGAGGTCTCCCTCTACAACTTCTTGGCCACTCAATATTCTCTATCTGCTTCATTTCACATCATAGGGATAGACATTAGGGGTTTCCTGACCAATGTGTACGGTCCTCCCAGGGTAGAGCATAAAATACAATCTCTAGAATCTCTAAGGATGATAAACACCTTGGCGAAAGGAAAACCCTGGATTATAGGAGGAGAATTCAACCTTATTAGGAGTCTCAAGGAAAAAAAGGGGGGATTCGACAACAATCCCCATAAATGAAACTTTCAATGAAGTGATTGATAACCTTAACCTGGTTGATGTCAAAAAAAATAACGACAACTTTACCTGGAACAATAAAAGAACAGGAGACAGAGGCATAGCATGCCGACTTGATCGCTTTTTGGTGACAGAGTCAATAATAATGAATGGGGGAGAATTGAAAGCGTCCTTCCTTCCTTCAGCTGGCTTAGATCATTGGCCCATTAAGTTGAAATGGGAAAATGTGGGTGCTAACCTCAGCAGACCCTTTCGCTTTGAGAAGTTGTGGCTGCTTCAACCAGACTTTCAAGAAAAATTAAAAGAATGGTGGGAAGGAATCCCAACCATTAGAGGAACTAAGATGTACCAGTTCTAGCAAAAGTTAAAAATCCTCAAAACAAACATCAAAAAATGGAACAAAGAATATTTTGGTAATTTTTCCTGGCGAAAGTGGAGCTTGACTGTAAAATCAAAGAAGTTCAAATTCTAGGCATGTAGTCTGGTTTCTCGTCAAATATCAGAGAGAAGGGACGCCTTTTTCTCCAGGAATTTAGCCAACGCGAACATTAGGAAGGGATATACTGGAGCAAAAAAGCTTGAGTGAAATGGCCCCAAGAAGGAGAAAGAAATGCCAGTTTCTTTCATAAATCGGTAATAAATCATCGAAAAAGAAACTGACTGACAATATTGCAAACTGAAGAAGGCCCAATTGCTGAATCCCAGGAAGATCTAGAGCGGACTGTAAATTCCTTTTTCTTTGACCTCCTGGAGGAACCAGACGAAGATCGAGAAGCCTCTAAGAGAGAAGTCCCGAGGCATATTCCCCAGGTAATCACAGAAGAACACAATCTTCTCCTAATGAAACCTATAGAGATGGAGGAAGTCAAGGAAGCGGTCAATCAGATGGAGAAAGATAAAGCGCCTGGACCTAATGGATTTACTACCAATTTTTTCCATGCATGTTGGGACTGGCTGAAAGAGGAAGTATGGGCACTAGTGGAGGACTCCAAAAAATTGGGCAATATCCTGAAAGCGCTAAATGAAACTTTCCTTACTCTTATACCCAAAGAGTATGGAACTGAAGACCAAGGGAAGTTAAGACTGATAGATCTTTGCAATGTCATTTATAAAATTATTTCCAAAACCATTATCAACAGACTCCTCCCTTTGTTTCCCCTCATCATCTCTCCAGAGCAAGCGGGGTTTGTTGAAGGCAGATAAATCTTGGATGGCATCACCCTCATCAACGAAAAAATTCGTTCGGTGAAAATTAGGAAAATTCCAGGTATGCTTATGAAATTAGACTTGTCCAAAGCTTATGACAAACTAAACTAGGAATTCTTAGCAGGTATGCTTAGGGCGTTCGAGTTCTCAGATCAATGGACCAGATGGGTCATGAATTTGGTATCTTCAGCCTTCTTCTCTATTTTGGTTAGTGGATCTCCTGCTTTTCCCTTCCAAAGTTCCCATGGTATCAGACAATGAGACCCATTATCCTCCTTTTTGTTCATTATAGTAGCAGAAGGTTTGGGCCGAATGGTCAAAAACCTTTGAATGGAAAACAAGAATAAAGGTCTGAAAAATCATGGAGGATTTGGAACCGCAAACTCACCAACAGTTTTTTGATGACACCATGATCATGGGGCCATCAACGGTTAAAGAGGCCCGTGGAATCAAGGAGGGGTTGGACACCTTTTTGTAGGCTAGTGGACTGGAAATCAATAAGACAAAATATCAAGTGTACTTCTTTAATACCCCAAAAATAACGAGAAGGAATATTTTGAGAATTTTGGGCTTCTAGGAGGGCGGGCATCCTTCCAAATACTTAGGAGCTCCGCTGCCAGAATCGACCGTCAGACAGGTCTCGCGAAAGGACCTTTTGGACAAGCTCAAACAGAAACTTAGCCTATGGACTTTCAGAGCCCTAAATTTCTCAAGTAGACTCATTTTGGTGAAGTCTGTCCTACCGGTGATGCCATTGTACCTGTTCTTGGTTCTGGAACCCCCAACATCGGTGATTAAGCAAATAAGGAATATACAAAGGAACTTTCTTTGGGGAGGGGATGAATGCCACAGGAAGTGGGCCTTAGTTGATTGGCAAACGGTTTTCAAACCCAAAATCTTGGGAGGTTTTTGCCTACGTGACCCACTAGATTCCAACAAAGCCATGGGAGCGAAAATTTTGTGGAAGTGGATAACATATGAGGATGAACTTTGGGTGAAGCTTTCTCATGCCAAATATTCCCTTAAATGGCCAAAACAAATGCTAATACAATTTGCCGAGGATCTCCTGGAGTCCAACATTTGGAAAGCGGCCTAGGAAAACCGTAATCTCATTTAAAGACATAGTTTCTAGGAGGTTAGAGATGGCAATTCATCTAGATTTGTTAGTGAGGCATGGAACCAAGAGCAGAGCATAGAAAATCGGGAGGGTATCCCGATTTTGAAAGCCCACCCCCAGCTCCACCAGCTCCAGTTGGTAAAGGAATTTTGGGACCTTGAATCCTCTGACAAGGTTTTCAGGGCATGGAAAAGTAAAGAGTGGTGGCAAAGTCTGGCACCAAAAGAGGACATTGAAAATTTTTACTTAGAAATTTGCTCCAGAAGGATCCCATGGCATGAGGGGCAGGACAAAATCAGGTGGGGGTATTCCAACCTTGGAAGGTTCAACATTAAAGAGGATATTGGGGTTATGAATGAAACATACAGACAAGAAAAATAAGCTAAGTGGAAGAAAATATTGGGAGGGAATTGGTGGCCCAAAATAGCATCCTTCTGTTGGCCCGTCCTCAAACGAATAATCCTAACATGGGATAACATTCAAAGACATGGCTTAACAGGTCCTTTGAGATACTTGCTATGTGAAAAAAGCAACAAAACTATTAATCACTTGCTTGATGAATGTCCTGTAGCTTCTGGGATTTGGGACAAAGGAATCGGATTATTCAAAATCAATTTCAGGCACTGTGGCAGACCGGATCTCACTATTTCCGAATGGCCTAAAAACAAATTCAAAAACAAGATTTTGAACAGAATATGGGACTTGTACCAAGGATTCGTGGTCTGGGAGATATGGAAGACCCGTAGCCTAAAAATATTTGAAAATAGGAATCACAGGATGGAAGAAATATGGGTAACCTTGGATGCACATATAAAATAAACCATAACTCTCACATCTTGGTCGATAGAAGACCTAGAAGTTGATGCAACTGAAAAACAAATTCTTAAAGACTAGGGAATAAGTCAATTACCTTTGAATAATTTGCGCCTCTGCAAGTTGGTCCCCCAAGCGAATAGTGCGCAATTCTGGCAGAAACCTTCGACCAGTGCTTTCAAACTGAATTTTGACGGGACTGCCAAGGGAAACCTCGGCCTTGCGGGTTTTGGAGGAGTGATAAGGGACTCCCATGGCATAATCCTAAGTCTTCACTGGGGAAGCCTTGGTTCAGGCACTCATAACTTGGCAGAGCTTGATGGACTAATAAATGGAGTTACTTGGGCGAGTTAGAACCAGAAAACACCGTTGATAGTTGAGGGGGACTCAAAGGTGATAATCAACCTCGCTAAAAGGATAATGCATGGCGTGACCATTAACCAGGTATCCTAAAACTAGAGGTGGGAAGGACAACTCTCGGTGCTTAGAGAAAGACTCAGGATCACCCCCGCGTTGGGTTTTTCTCACATCAAGAGATCAAGGAACAAGGTGGCTGACATTCTTGCTAACGAAGGTGTGGGCAAGGCCATCTCGTTCCATGCAGAAGACCACATTGATAAGAGGAACATGCGACTGTGGGATAAGTGCGAGGAGGTAGGAGCTGATCAAGACTGTGGGGCCGACCCTGATCAATCCCTGAGATAAGACAGGTGTGGGATCATTATATCACCCGCCTATTTGCATGCAATCCTCCCCATCACACATGGCCAACCCATTAGCTCGGGATCCCCATCGAAAATATAGGTGACGAGACATGCATAAGCATGCATTAACACATCTTGGTTAGGTCGGAGGGATTCCAAGGTGATGGATCCTCCTTAACCACTCGAGATTTGATGAAGGCGCTAGTATAGATGGAGAGCATGGGAAAGATCGAGCAGAGGAAGGTGGCAGGCCAGAGGGCGAAGAGGTGGCAGATCCGGGGCCTGGTTCCTTCCTTTAAATCTTGATCTGGTTCAGACTCACGTGATGTGGGAAAATCCAAAGGATTGTACCTGCTGGGAAACCGATTGGGAGATTTCAAGTATGGGTACCACAACTAATTTTCAAATCAGGTTAAGCACCAAAAGGCCATTAATTGAGGATTCAATGGCCAATCTCTCGCATGTAGTAGGGGATTGGATCAGGAACAGGAAAATTATGCACCATAGGATGGCTGTTTCCCAATGTCTGATTTGGAAACAAAGGAGGAAATAGAGAACCAAATGCTTCATCACCCAGGGAAACAATTCAGCTATTTACAGGCACGAGGAAGGGGAGAGAACCACCAAATCTCGGATATTTATGGTCTATGTCTTTTATCTTGAGGTCAATTGGGTCTGTTCTTCATGTTTTAGCATGCCTCATCATGAGAGGAGGAGGTGTGACCAAAGCGTAAGCGATTCCTTGCTGGCAGTATCTGCCAACACCAACCCCTCGGGTGAGAAAGGCCCCTCCCCACTGTTGTTCAATTGGGGAGCTCAATATATTGTTGAAACCCCTGTAAGGGTGGAAGCTGTGATAGCCATCAAAGAGGCAGATTTGGTCGGTGAGTATGAAATCCACCAAGGCATACCACTCATTGCAATCCCATTCTAAACGGGTTGCATCCTATTGGCCAAGGAAATCCAAGCAAACCTTTAGATGGTGATGGGAATCAGGGAAGCACTGGCTATTATCAGCAATGACCAACAAGAATCAACCACTGGCTTTTGAATGCTGGAATCAATAGCTAGTGATCTGCTAAGAAGACTTAGAGAACACCTAGCTGTGCCTCCTCCATCGCTAGTGAACCCAACGCCTCAGTAAGGCCTGGTGGCTCCATCTGGCTGTTTTTTGCTTTGTTGTCAAGATGTTCTCAAGTCCAGGACCGGACTTTTTCCACGTTTAGTTGTTTTTTGTGAATCCGGGCTCTCTCTCAATCACAGTGGTTGTAATGTATATACCCTCCTTATCTGGTGTTATAACTGTTTGGGATAGGTTCTCATGAGCTTTAATTTTTTGCTCAAGCTCTGTAGTTTTTTAATTATGTACATGGGGGGATGTAGGTTTAGGATACTCCTTCTTTCTAGAGGAGAATATAGTGGGATTTAGTTTATGTGAGAAGTCTATCCGTGTAAAATCTTCGCTCGGAGCAGTAGACCCTTCGCTGGCCGATCCTGATGGTATCATATTTTTGTACTATTAGTAATATAAAGTTCTATGCTTACTAATAAAAAAAAACCATTCTACCTTTGTCGACATAAATTGTATACTCCATCAACTAATATTCGAATGGCTGCAGATGCATAGAAAATTTCTATACTGCACTATGAAGCTCTACTTCATCAATTTTTTCTTACTGTATACTCAACACAACATTTTGTCTTCCTTAAACATTGCCATTTTATACCATGTACACTACTCTTATTTATATTTGGTCATACAAAGAAAGTACCAATTCATTGAATCCAAATATATGTATTTCAAAACCATAGTTGCTTACGATATTAATGTAAATTTGTCTTGGAAATAACTCGGCCTTGAATGTACCAAACTTTTCTATAACATTGGAGTAATCAACAGTGGAACCTGGTTTAGAGAAGCAGAGTAAAGTTTAAACAAAATTACAGAAATATTCATAAGAGCCACAATAACCTATGTGATACATGGGGGGATACGTACAAAATTACTACGAAGAAAAATTATCAAGACACCTGGAAAACTATAAATGAGCATAAAATTAAATGCAAACAAAAGGAAGCCAAATAGACAAAAGAAAAACAAAAACAAGCTCATGGATTAGCATCGGTGATAGTGACAGGAGGGTCCTGGATGTCCTGCGTTTCCTTAACTATATAATAAGGCCCAAAGAATTACTCATCTAAAGATAATACACTGGTCTTCAGTGCCACAACACTCGCTTTATCCAGTTTCTTGACAGAAGTATCCGCTTTCCCCACAGAAGAATTAGACTCATGAGCTTGTTTGGAAATGTGACTAATCATTCTACAAATCCCAATAGGAACTGTAGATGCAGAAGGCATGGTATGGTCAACATTCATTGAAGAAGATGAAGCCATAGAGACACTCCCACTACCATCCATCACCCAAGGAGTCGAATCCCTGAGCTAATTTTTTCCAAATGACCATAACATTTCTTTGCGTTATCACCAAATCTAATTCCACCATTTTGGAGGTATCCTTTGAAATAGACAACTTAGTATGGTTCCATCTAGCTATCATTTCCTCCATAAGCATGCCCATCATATTTTTTATGATCCAATAGTGATTCAGGATACCACCATCAATATCACAAGTAAGGTTTTCCTTTACAAGCCTTATTTCCCACTCATCTATTATTGACTGAACTCGTGGAGAAATTTCATTGTTGTAACCATCTATGTTTGTCACCTGCTTCACTCATTCCAAACGACCACCGCCACTTGCAGAATGACGAGATTGTCCATGCTGCTTGGACATAATATGATGTTTCAAATGCAAAAGAAAACTCAGTAAAGGAAGACGCAAGTTTTTGCAACAAAATATGGAAAAAAAAGTTCCATAAGACACCACCAACCAGCCAAGAAATAGATTAACGAAATCAGGGACAAAGCCTCATAATCATGCTAAAACCAACACAATGGACTATAGGCATTAATGGCAACAAAATATTGTTGTACCACTTCAAATGACAATCGTGTCAAATCGTGGCTTAGCTCTATTGACAAAACTTCCTCGATAAGGACAAATTAATGGCGTATCGAACAACATGCAAAAGGAGAAATAACATTAGCTGTATCACTCATCGCGCGTATACAAAAATGATTATAAACTCCGAAGAGAAACAAGTTACACAGAAATAATACCAACAAAAACAATGAACTCCTTTTTCACGATGACTATTTAACTGATCAATTGCATGTTGCCTTCTTGGGTCCTTTACAATCATCAGATACAATAACAACACTATTTAATTAATCATCACATATGGTCTTTCTGTAATCATACCAGTAATTGCCATTTTTTAATTTTGTTACATCCTGGTAATTTTTTATTTTAAATTTTTGCGATTCTTATATCCCGCAATTGGGCAGGGGCGGAGCATGCACTTTAGTTGCCGAAAAATGTGACATGGAGTTGATCAGTTAAGTACACATTCTGAAAATGCTCAGGCTTTATTCTGTCTGTTCGTATGGATTTGATTGGTACCGTCTTTTTTCACCAGGTGGATTGCATGTTTTCATGACACTTCTATCTGTTCTGTGGTAGGGTGCAAGTTTGCACAGCAAGACCCATTTCATTAATGGCTAATGAATGTAGAATAGGACAACAAGACCCACTTCATTAATGCATAATTACTGTAGAATAAGTGAAAATATTCTCGGATGACAAGCACAGCGTGGTTCTGCCACAATACCCCCAACTACTATCCATTGACTTGCAGAGCATTTAATGCTATTGAAACATGGCTCATCACCTTTGAATCTCGAACAGATCAACATACAATAATCATCAAACTTGTTGCTGCCACATTAAATGCTCTGCTGCACAATTGATTGTTGTTGCCGTCAATTTCGTCCTTGCCAATTTGACTCTCATTATCCGCATCCAGAGTTAATTTTCATATTTATTAATAGAAATAATTGTTATTATTTAATCTATTAACTTCATATACCATAAATAACAAATAAGAAACATCTCCATGTTTTGATTTGTGATATTCGACATTTAGGAATCTGCAAAAAAAACAATATCCAAGAAGCAAAACTCAAAAATCCGAAATGTGATATTCGACATTTCAGAATTCGGAAATACTATCTTTTCCAAGAACCATGTTATACTCTCCGACATTTCGGATTCTGAAAATGCTAGGCGTCAAAATCAAGAAAATCCAAAAAACCTAAATTCAAATACAAACATCTGCATGCTCCTATTTCCAATTGTCAATATTTCTTAATTCCAAAATAAAGATCCTATGTTTTCCAATAAGAAACATTTTATGTTCCAATTATTTCCTCACAATTTATTGTGTCAGACTTTATTCTGTATGTTCCTACTCTTTCCGCCTAACTTTTTCCTCTCCAATGGAATACATGCTATAAAAAAATAAATTTTATATAATCGAAAAAGCCTCTACGGGACCAGAAGATTTGACTTCAACTTCAAGCTTTCATATTTCAAATTCAAGTAAAAATTTCATATTTCTAAAAAAGTTATTTTATGTATTTTTAATTATAAATTCATTTAAATGGAAAATATATCAATTTCATGAACATATAGCGATAAATTCAAAGAAAATTTATAAAAAAATATAAATTATTAAATTCTGATAAATTAATTGTATTTAGTTAAAAATTGAGATTTAAAAGAAAGTGATTAGCAATATAGATATAAGCTTAAATGAAAATGAACTTGTATTAATTTAAAAATTAATAAAAAAAATTCAATAATTAACACAAAAAATCTAAAAAAAACTATTCATATTAATAAAAAACATAGGATTTAACGGATTTTACATTAACAACTCCAAAACAAAAATTCCGTATTTTTGCAATATAACAAAAAATCCTATCTTAGCCCCAAGAGTTAGCTCAATCGGTTGAGCACCCGTCGCTATGCCTCTCGGTATAGAGGTCACGGGTTCAACTCTCATTGACGCCCTTGGGGTTAGGCATGAAGTGTGCCGAAGGTGTGAGGCCCCTTCGGGTGGGCCCGCCTGATTTATTTCCGTGGACGTAGCCTGTCGGTCAAGCCGGCGCGTGAACCACATTGAAAAACTAAAAATAAAAAAATCGTATCTTCTGATTTCTGATTTTGCAACATAACTAGAAATCCTATGTGTTCAAATAGGAACATGTCGGTGTTCCTATTTCCCACAATTGCGAATCCGATATCTCGAATTTCACGCTTTTTTTTCATTGTTCGGAATCCTCCGCTAAGTTCATGTAGTTCCCTTGCAGCTTTAGAATAAGTTCTTTACCTAAAACAAGTATATCATAAATACAAATACCTATAATTTTATTGACATAACAACACATATCAGTCCTCAAAGAAAAGTAAGAAAATTTCAAAAACAAAATCTGCTTACAGACCGAGAGTATATTTTTTAATTTTTTATTTAAAAAAATATATTAACATCCCCTTTAATTTTCAACAATTCCACACAATAGATTGGTTTTAAATTTTTAATTACCATAAAAACAACAATTTAAAAAACTATTTAAACTACATAACTAATATCGTAAATCAAACACTTAATTTCTTTCTTCCCGACTCCCACTTTTCGCTTAAAATAAACTCAAAGCAATAACTACTATAGCAAGAAACGTTTGTTTTTTCACATTCATGTAGAGTACTAAATAAATTGCAGTTTTCAGAGACATATAGATATTTTATGCATATAAAAGTGCATTTTTCACAAATAGATTGGGGATCTATCGAATTTGTCAAAAAAAAACATTTTTCCAAGTTATAGTTTTTATTTGCACAAAAATTTCAGCCATAAACGTCATTATTTCCCCTCTCATGGCTGCCGAAGAAAAAAATCACACCATGGTGATATCAATGCCCAGAATGGCAAGAAATGGGAAGATAGGTTGAGAGTGCTACTTCCATCATCATGAGTAATGAAATTGTAACAAATTTATTTCTGATTTCCAATTTCTGATATTCATATTTGGGATATTTGGGATTTCAGTTACATCTTCCAAATCAACCTTTCGAAGTGTCTACATAACTATATAATGATACTTAAATAAACTAAGTAATCGTTTCAAAATAAAAATACTTCGGGATATAAGAAATAAACAAAACAAATAATTAATGTGCACACATGCAAATCAAGATTATTTCTTCCAACTTACTTTATAAAACTTAACAAAATCAAATTGCAAATAACAATATCCAAAGTGTTAAAAACACACAAATTGAAACTACCCAATAACACAATGTCTATTTGTCTTCAAATAAGATTACATAGTTACAAGAATAGTTTCTACATTTCCAATAGGGAAGAATGCCACTTGCCAAATAGCTCCAAAATCTCATCCACTTCTTGAAAATGAGCATTCCTCAATTGAATTTTGGTCTTGCAAATTTTGGAATAAATCTCCTCCTGTCTCACTTATTTCCATTGTTTAATGAACACCTTTATCTGAGTTATTGAAGCATGGGGAGCTTTCATCCATTTCTCAACTTCTTGCAATGTCAGCTGACTGATTTGTTGGATCAACTGTTTCGAATAATCAAACTCCTTTTGAACTTCTTCCAAATCAACTTGGTGTGAAGGTGCCTCATTGATAAGATCCAAAATAGGAAAACTCAAATACGTTATCAAATTCTTTGAATCTGACCACCTTTGTTCACAAATCATTTGTCCTTATTTTATTAAACCTTCAACAGAATCACATACACCCTCTCATGTCTGAATTGCAACTTCAGTTGTTTTCAGCGGTAATTTGTTTAAACTTGGCAAGCCATCAAGTTTTTGCTTAATATACTTTTTCCAAATTGTTACTTGCTCTAAAGCAACATATGTTTTTTTTATGCGATCATGGTGATCCTCAAAAGTTTCAAAATGTTTTCTAAACTTGTCATACAACCCTTGCATCTCATCAAAAGAAGTATACAAATCTATCACAACCTGTTGGAACTCTTCCTGCAATTTACAAAGTACTTGTTTGAAATCCTTAGGTGTCATATCTAGAAAACATGACACTTTCAAACCTACTTGAGCATCTTTCAATTGTTGATTGACAAGAGCAATTTGCTCTGCTCCTTGTTGATTCACAACCTCTGCATTCTCAAGCTGGTGCTTCAATTCTTCAGCTTTCATCTTCCATTTCTCTACTCTGTCTTCATGTTCTTATTTCAACTTACCAATTTCTTGTTGATACCTATTTTATGCCTCTTCTAAGTCCTGTTTCAACTTGTCTAATTCCTTCTCTTTTTCACCAAAAACCAAACTTAATTGTAAAACTGTGTTAAAATTAGCTCCAACGAAAACTCCCATGGAAGTTGTTGTGTCCACTGCTCCTTGAGGAAGATTACTTGTATCTTCCTTCCAAATAACTTGACCAAGGGAAGACACATGTTTTCCTAACCCATGTCTCGCTTTCTTCGATCCCCTTTTAACCACAACTCTATCCTTTTTACTCCAATAATATTTTCCCATCGATACCACTACTTCTTCTCCAAAATCTACTATCACTTCTGATGATGAATTCATCTCTTGCTGGATGGTAACCAACGAATCAATTTCCATTTGATTTACAGGAATATCTATCCTAAGTGGGACAATGTCCATAGGACTTGAGACAGAGGTAAAGGTGAGTCATGTAATAAAACTAGACATAGACAAATCTTCCTTTTCCAGAAATACCCATAGAGACAAAAGGAATGCCGTCCTCAAACAACTAGGGAATGGGCGATGTAGGATAGGTATTGATGAGTGAATTAACTGAAAAATTGGGCATGATAATAGTAGCTCCATTTATTTACGACAAATTTACCTTGAAAAAATTAACTTGGGAACATGATAAACCTAACATACTGGGAAGCGTTTGCATATTCGACATAGTTATAACAACCTCAGGATCTTGTTCCACATCCATATTATCAATCTCAATATGACCTGAAGATAAACAAATTTCCTTCTCTGCAGAAGCATTTTCGACTTGAGTCTGCTATTTCTTGGCAATTGAGATCGAAGGCAATTGAGTCTGCTCTTTTTGTGCTTCTACCAGTTCAGGTTGTTCACAACCTATTTCAGTGACAGCCTGTTCTGGCCCTTTCTACAGTCTATCTTCCATTGTGCCAATACAGAAGCTAGATGAGCCTTGAAGAACATGTTTCCCTTTGTCCTTCAGTTGATCAACAAGAGCAACAACAGAACTTGTTGCATCCTCTCTCGCTTCTTGTTCCGTATTCTCCTTTTGAAGATCTTCTTTTATTTTTAGTTTATCTCCTCTTTATCCAACAATTTTTTGTCTTAAGATCCTTTTGATACTTGTACATAATCAACTTCCTCTCTGGATCAATAATTTTATCCATTTCCTTCTTAAAATTGGTAGCTCCTCAAAACATGGAATCATCAGGTTCATTTTCATGAACATATTGCAATTTCAAGTGCTCATGAGCAAAGAGATCAGCCAAATATCTAATTGGGTCATGCATTCTTTTAAATGCCTCCCCCAAGTTCATAACATAAATCTCCTTTCCCACCGAAGACACATGAGCAAGAATCTGTAGTGTAAGGTTCCAATATTCACAGGAAATTTCGACAACTCTTCTTCTTGTGTTTACTCAACTTTGGCGAAACGCCATTAATAACAGTCCAATATGTGAATTCTTGAAGCACCATTTAGTCTGGAACAATTCTAAGAAGCAAGTGAAATATATTAATGCCCCAAATTCTTATGTAAGAGAAAAATTGTCCTAAATACCAGTCGCCAAACGCTGAAATCACTTCCCTAACACTTTTAGAGAATGCATGAGCATTAGATTTAAAAATATTGTAGTACATTGACCCAAGAAACAGGTTACAGATTTCATAAACGCGAGGGATAAAATTGTCGTCCCACATGTCAGCGCAATATATATGAACCGATGGAGATTTCTTCGTGCAAGTCCAATTTAGAGTCGAAAAAGTAGTCGACGCACAAAATGGATCAATTACAAACCCTAACATATAGAAAGATGGTTTACGATTGTCAGGGGTTCTAGCATGTTTTTCAATTTCCTCACCCCAATTATACGATAGAATTTGAGCCCAGTTGAACGAATGACCTGTAAGCAATATATGGTTTTCCAGAGGAACCCACTTCGCTTGGAATGAAGAACAATTGGGTAAACCATATAACCTGCAAATCATAGCGCACAACAAGGAAAACAGTTCCCTGAACCAAGATACATGATATGCAGGAAGTGAAACAGGAATATCAAGCATTGGATCTTCCAGCCAAGATTTCACCACTTGTTTGTAATTCAAATTGGCATGACTTTCCTCTAGAATTTTGATGAGAAAAGCTTCTTGGGAGTTGGCAAAGCATAAGCCCTAAAAAACATCTATGGACGAAACGTAGCAATAACGACATTATGTATATCATGAAATATTCCTTCCTTAGGGTCTACGTGATCCAATGCCCACATAATAGGGTCCATGTAAGGCATAAATGGCGGCTTGGCACCAACACGATGGAGCTGAGAATTGTGTATATGAAGGTATGCAAGTTGGTCATGATCAACAGAGGAGAAGTCATCATTGTCAAAAGTAGTGTAAATTTTGGACAACTCTATAATTAAAATCTCAGACACATAACCACTAGTGTCAGTAAAAACACCGGCATTAGGATCTTTGTTTTTCTACTCTTGAAGAGCACTTTTAGATCTTGTATTCCTGCTTGTAGCAGATACCTTCTCTGATTGAATTTTAGCAACCGTGTCTAAAAACAACCTAGGTTCAAATTTACCAAAAAAAAACAATCACACGACGAAAAATTACAGGTGTAAACACTTAGAAAGTTACAACTGCGACCGCTGTAACGCATAGCATATGCACTGTAAAAAAAAACCTCACCAAAGTGAAAAAGCATCAATAACAATGGTAAAAACCCTAAATTCGAATATTAAACAAGCGAAATCAAACAACCAAAAATAAATATCGAAAATGGAGAGTAGGCAATCTCGAAATATCAGAAATCGGGAATAGAGAAAGCAGACAAAATTCTACATTTCGAGATCCACTTCGAGTCTGAAATCGAGAAAATGTATACCAAAATAATACTTAGGTGACTTCACACAAATCCCTACATATTCCAAATTACATAAACTAAAACATTTCCTATTATTGAATTCAAAATCGTGAAGGCCGGGAGACGAAGCACAAAGAAAAAGTCAAGAAAAAGTTAAGATTTCTGATTCCGAACTTCGGACGTCGAAAAAGTAGTGAAAATACATTAAAAAAATCGACATTTCGATTCCGAAGTTTCGAAGTCCCACCACTGTGACGCACAGGATATTCACCGTAAAAAACCCTTACCAGACTAAAAAAGCATCAATAACAATGGTAAAACCCTAAATTCAAAAATTGGGAATAGGAAATATTGAAATATCGGAAATCGGGAATAGGGAAAGCAAACAAATTTATTAACTAGAAATGACAAATTACCATTCCGAAATCCACTTCCCGTTTCCAATACTCGGAAAGCGACAAAATAGATAAATCATAAATCCAATGAAATGTCAAATCGAAAACCGGGGAAACACTAACATTTGATAGACCAATTAAATTGGCAATAGGAAAACAAAGTCGTCTTTCTCCTTTCTGATATTTCAAACATCATAAATTAGAAATCGAGAAATCATATGTTGATTCATAACGATCAATTGTCTGATTTCAAGATTTTTTCTTTTCCATAAAAAATATAGCGTAAAACGAAAAGCTATTTGTCGTAATTTTTTTTTATCTTACTATCTCACTATAACTATTTCTCTAACAAAAGTTTTAGTTGCGAAAAGACACAATATTTTTACCCCCTTGACGTTTCTTTGCACCTCTTGGTGCAAATGCTAGTATTGTTTATAAGATATTTATGAGTAATATGTATTTAGAGATGTAACTTTTTTTATGTGAGTTATTTTATATTTTTATAAACAATTTTGAAAATGTATGATATTAATAATAAAATTTTTAATTGTTAGTTTAAGTGTTTAATATATAATTTAAATATATTTTATTGGTGTTTTTTTATGAAAGTGACAAAATTTACCATAATTCAATTGTTCACTAGCAGTATGAATTATCATCATTAGTTGTTATTCATGAATGTGAGTTGGCTCATCATTACTATTTAAAAAAAGACACACGCAACCTAAAATGACCCATTGGTGATTCGTAGGGGGCACACTTCCACTCCTACCAGATGACTCTAAGTCTTGGGCCATAATTTCATATTAGTAATAGTTTTAATATGAAATTAAGAATATTATAAAACCCCCTTATCATGAGTGGAGTGTCCACTCAAAATATGGACTTTCTAAACTAACACATTGAAAATCCAAAAATATTGACATGATAACTTACTGTTGTGAAAACCTCCATACTCAAATATATATTTTTATTTTAAAATAAATATTTACAATGAAAATTATCTTTATTGTATGGATGAACAATGAATGCACCTTATCCTCTTATCATATGTTGCAAATGTTTGTAGATACATGTGTATTTGAAAACAAATCCTTATGGATTTTAGAAGAGTATGTTATGGTGGCATGCACATGTTTGTAGATACATGTGCATTTTACAACAATTCTTTGATGGAGTTGAGAAGATTATATTAAGATTGTATTTTGCTTTTTTTTATGATATTCTTTTTTATCTTGATGGAATCTATGTTGTGAATTTGATAATGTTTTGAGTTTGGAAAATATTTGTATGGTTTCTAATCAATCTTGTTATAAGTTTCAAAACAATTTTGAGGATGATATTTGGGAGGTAAATTATATGGTTGTAGTTTTGGCAACCTAATCTAGTGGGGACATCAAGTGAGACTTACAATATTCATAGAAGTAGTTAACCCTACAATTTAACTCTGTAATCTCATACTTATAATTAACACCAATTAACCACTTAAACTAATTGACTAAACTTAAAACATTGACGTTCTATATTAGTAACTTGTGATATAATTCAAAATCCATTGTAAAAATAGAAAAATTAAACCTCTTTGTATTTAAATCAAAATTGAAGTCTTATATACACTTTGCACATGTTTTTTTAGTTAATATATGATTCCACAATTAAACGACGTGGTGATATCAATTTCAATGTTTTCCATTTCCCATTTCCCTTTGGTAAGCAATATTATTGGGTTTTATCACTGGGTTAGCAATATAATTTTCCACTCAATCTTACGCATAGCAAAAACAAGTTAGGTTATGCAAAATACTTTTATATAAAGTTTATAATGTCAACGTGTATAATATTACATATTTGATCTATGGGTAAGTATTGAATTACACAGTTCCACTATGGTCTATGTGTCGAATATTTAAGAGTTAATCCTATTTGTGACGGACATATTCCATGAACTTTAAAGCCACCAGTGATTTTTACCTACCTATAGTCAAAGTGAAGAAGGATGGTCAAGAGAATCCAATATATGCTTAGACCTTGTTACGCCGTAAGGCGTTTCTCTCCGAACAAGTTCGGAAAAGAACTGTTCATTTTCGTCTATAGCTCCAATGGGATGATGACACGTGTTTGATGTTGACGATCTGGAGGTTCTGCCGCCTGTTGTTTGATTTACCTACCACTGTTGCGTGTTCGAAAAACAGAGCCTGGCGTGTTGTTTGATTTACCTCTTCCCATACCATTTATTCGATGAACCTCTTCCCATACCTCTGTGCACTGAATCGTACCTCTTCCCATACCTGTGTGCAGAAGCTCGAGGAACCTCTTCCCATTCTTCTTCGTTGCACGGAAGCGGAAGGGTTCGTTTATTTTTAAGCTTATCAGACGCATTACATTCATGGATTCGAAGTGTCTGTCTTTGTCTCGCCTGCCCAATAACGGCCTTCCAAACTCTGTTCTTGTAAGTTGTTCGTATTTGTTGGTAAGTAAATTTTACTACTATCGCCTGCTCAATATTTTCAACCTTTTCTGTATTGCACTCCTAAATCTATTTGTTTAAATAAAAGTGTGTATTTTATTCCATTTGAAGTACTCTGCATCACAAATCTGAGAGGCATTTGGTATTTCATTTGACAATGCAAAATATTTTCGCCTCTCATTTGATAATTTACAAAACGTTTGCATTTCATTTGGGCAGCTATAAAACACGGGGGCAGAATATTAGTTATCAGGGTTCGAGAATAATTTTGGCTCTCAGGGTTTGATAATTAAATTCAGCTCTTAGGGTTCGATAGACTTGAAGAAACTTTAATATTTTGTTGGGAGACGTTTGTGAGGATGTTGAACAATGAGGAAGGAGTGAGCAGGAGCTTAAACAGGATAAGCCTGTCCCAAATGGGTTGGCGGAGGGTTCCCGATGTTCCAGCGGAGGAGCGCTGAAGAAAGTCCCACGTACCTGAATACCTTCCCCAATTGCCCTTTCCTGGTCATATCAACTGACAAGCTATCTGCACAGTATACTGTTGAAGCGTAGCATGGCTACGATGTCGGAGCAATACAGGGTAACTGCCCTGCTCCGGTCCGGAAACTTCTTTAATACTTTGAGATTTATGTTAAGGACAAGGGACATAAAGGCAACATTTCTATTGGCTTCACCAATGCACACTTCAAGCTTACCAGACAACCCGGGTGAGATGCACTTGCTTATATTATAGATTTGAATTTCTTCTGTCATTCTGGATGATTGTAGATCAAATGCTTATTGTATCTTCATCTTGATTTTGAATTTGCCTCGTATAGCATTACTACTGGGAAGATCAGCATGTTTGAATTTTATAAAAATTTCATACAAGATATAACGTCATTTTGCTATGTTACGAGATATGGCACAATATGGTATTCTTTTGGTCAAGAAGCTGCCAAGATATATAAATAGTAGAGAAAAATCAGTTCATGGGAATGTCCCAGCCAATGGCAGCCGTTAAAGAACACAAACATAGCTTTAAAAAAACTAAAAGAAAACAAAATAAATACACTTAAACATTATGTTGTGAATTTGATTGTATTTATAATATGGATACTTTACTTATGTTAGATTAATCTCAAAACTTGAATGGATTTCGATTTACTAAATTATCTCTTACGTGTATAATATGCATAGTGCAAGGGGAACCGTTTCTTACCTGCAATCTCTTTGGTTCTTGTTTCTCATTTTGTTGTCATTTCTTGTTGCATTTGTCGTTTCTCACTTCTGGTAGCATATTGTCCTTGCACACCAAAATTGTCCATCAGACTGTAGGAATGCTTTAGTCCAACTTTCAACTCAGGTCCTGTATGTAGGATTTTGTGATTGATTTTCCTTTTTCATTGAGTTTTCATGTTGTCAAAAGTTGCCAAAGAGAGGTGTTATTGGTGATCTTTTATTCAGCACACGTGCTATTGCAAATGGGGTGCTACTGTAAAACTCGTGTTGCCTCCCTTTGTTAGTAGCTAGATTCTACACTTTGCCTATAAGAAAAGTTTTGGAGTAATTGTGATTTTTTTTTGTTAGTTTGGTTTTTTATTCCTGGATTTGCAACAATAAGTCCTTAAGGCTTAAACAATTAGAATTATTAATTTCTTACTTAGTTTATGCAACATTCTTATCTGTATTGGTTTGGCACTTCAACAAGTGATATTGTACTGTTTGTTTTACTCAAGGCTAAGGAGTTCCGAAAGGCCAAAAGCATGCAGAATGGTGAACTAGCTGTAGAAAATATGAAAATGGGGGCTTTTGCAGGCTTCCATAGCAACTACAGACACCCGCTGTGAGTCTGTAGTTACAAGTGTTAAACATCAACAGCAAAATCAGTTGATGCCCCGGGATTCCCCCAGGGATGCCAGTTCTGCTGGGTATGTTAAATCACTTCACCAAAAAAATGAGGTTTTTGTTTTCTGAGTTGGGTTTTGATTATTTCCTGTACCAACTGTTCTGTTTGTATGTTTTGTGAGCTAGTTTTATTTTCATCTGCTATGTTCTTTAGATCTGTTCAAAGTTGGGTATTGTTTATATAATGGTTTCGATTGATATGTATGAGTTGAGAATCAATATTAACAAAAAAAATGCAAGAGCCCAAATCAATATGGTTGCCTAATCATCTCAATAAACAGTCTTCTTCTTCTCTATTCCTCTCATATTCCTCTCATAAGTCAAGTAATGTATATTGATCACTCTAGCTTGGTATGAAAGGGTTAAAGGATTCTTGAAGTATCCTTGACCACTCTATCTAATTTAAAAACTCATACTCACATCTCCCATGTATATTACTTTGAAAATAAAGAGGGTTGGATTTAGCAATCCGCATCTTGATGTCGAACTGGTAAGGCTTCCCAGTAGGATAAGGGCATGCATTCCATTGGCAGGTCCTGGGTTCGATCTCTAACATGTCCATTTTTCAACAAGAAGTAGCCAACCGTGAGACTGTGCTGGCCTAATAAGGATGGAGATTCTGTTACAGTCATGAGCTACACCAGCTCAAAATAAAAATACAAAATTGCTGAGAAAGGACAATTTCATATTTGTAATGGGTGTTGTGTTTTTTTGTTGGCATAGATTCCCGTAGTCTGTTATGCAGTGAGGAATTGATTTTGTTTGTTGGCTAGAGTAATGTAAAATTATTGTGTGTTTTTTTGTACAAAAGACTCGTTATGACTAGGGTATGTATTGTTTGCTTCTCTATAGACTCCTTTCTATTGCAGAGGAGACTTTAACAGAGTTTCTTTCGAAGGCTAAAGGAAATGCTGTTGAGTGGATCCAGATTCCTGGGATGAAGGTTTGTTCTCTAGTTTTCTACTGAACAACATTTTAGGTTACTGTTTTCTATTGATAGTTTATAATGAAAGTGGGGCATTTTGTACATCCTGGTCTGGATGCTATTGGGATTGTCACTATTTCACATGGGTGTACTGGAGTAGCTGCACGAGCTTGTTCTCTTGTTGGTATAGACCCTTCAAAGGTAAACATATATCCATTCCCAACGATCTCTGTCTTCATTGCAGGTTGAAAGAGGAATTGGTTCTTATTTTTTGTTGTTTAATTCAGGTTGCAGAGATTCTCAAAGATCGCACATCTTGGCTTCGGGATTGCTGCAGTGTGGATGTTGTTACCGTTTTCACAACTGGAAATGGAGGAACCATTGAGCTCTTATACACACAGGTAAAACGAATTGTAGACTGAGAACTTTGTAGCCATATAGAATTTGTGAAGTGTTCATCAATGCCTAATTTGAATGCTAATACTAATTGCAGATGTATGCACCGACTACTTTAGCTCCTGCCCAGGATTTCTGGACTCTTAGATACACCTTTGTATTGGAAGATGGTAGTCTTGTGGTAAGTTGGATATTTCTTGCTGTGGCTTCTGAGTTTAAGAAAAAATCAAGAGTTCTGGCCTAAGATCTAGAATGTTACTGATATCATTGTAATGCGATATAAATTGTCTTCTTCTATGGCTGCTTTAGTTTAATTGGCGAAAATCTATTAATATGGATTGCTCTTTACCTTTTTAAATGCTACGTTTGTTAGTTTGTACTTCCTGTTGATTATTTCTTAGTGATTTGTGGGGGAGAGTTCTATACAAAATCATTGTTGTGGGATCTTTTTCCATGTAGTTAGGTTGGACTTCAAGTGCCTTTCCTACAAGAATGGTGTTCTGTATAGTTTGCTGGTTTATCTCATTTCTTAGTATGTTTTTTCCATCATTGGAATTCCAAAAGTTAATGCTCTTCAAAGGTTAATGCTTGCAACCAAACAACCCTTTCCAGCAAATTCTATGATTAACAGTTTCTGAGAATTCTATATCTAATTGGATACTAGCCATTTACATTTTCTCTTATGTTTTGTATTGCACAATGAGTTATTTGTATGATTTATGCCCGAGATAACGTTTTCTAGTAAACTATGCAATCAAAATAACTGAATATTGCATATCATTTTGCACATCAGATTGTCAACATGATTATGGGATACAAAGTGGCATGTACAAGTCCTCATATATAACAGTTAATAAATGTAATTGATTGGGGATTTCTATGAACATTATGCCATGCAACTTATTCATCTTTGGTTGGGACTTCATGAGTCATATAATACAACAAGAATTCTTATATTCACCTTTCTTATTTCAAGATTAACGGTCTCTTTCACTATTGACTTGGCCATTGTGTAAAATGGAGACTTTTTTATGCTTGCAGCAACCGAGGGATTACCTGACTTGACACTGATTTTATTTTTGTGAGATACTTTGGCTGGTGAGATCCATACCATCATATACTGAACTAGGATCTCAATCTAATTAACTTATTAGTACTCATATAAGTCAAGTATTTGAATAGATTTTTAGGAAATTGTAAGTCAATCCTGCCACTATACTATTTAATATGCGTGCTTTCAAAAGAAAAGTAATATGCAGAATGTGACAGCAGGAATGTCCCAAATAAGAGAAGTGAACCCCACTACTAAACAATGGGAATTGACGCTTAAGCGTATGAATAAAACAACAGTTTCTGTGGTTCTACATCTGTGACCCAAAATATTATACCACAATGGTATTGAATTCAGAGGTAAGCTGAAGGAATGGTATTTGGTGACATTTTCCTAAATTATCTTGAGCCCATTTTCATTTGGTTTCCATAGTTTTATGTCTCTATGATCTCAGAAAAGGACGGGCTTCCTTTTCATCCCTCGTTTATAAGTTAAGCCGGTTGTTGAATGTTGGTGATCTTGTGAAATTTTGTTATTCTTGGATGTGCCATCATAGAAAATGGCAGCCAGATAGGAGAAATTTACAGATCCCAGTGAGATGTTTACGATTGGGATATTATAATTTACCTTGAAATTCTTGAGGCCAAATAGCGCAGGAGTTGCAATGGAGGTTAACGGAAAGAACATGGAAGGCTTGGTGTAGCCGTCGAACTCTGCAATATGGTCCAGATGTTTATGAACACTGGTCCCTTTGCTCCTACATAGATCAGATAGATTAGTAAAAAAAACCTGAAATCAATTCTTCCAAGCAGTGGGATTGTGACTATGATCCTTCTCGAATTGATCGCCGAACGCCTGGATTGCCATCCAACCGCAAAGGAGCCAGCGTGAGCCATGCATTGGTGGATTCTTCACCAGGAATGTGCAGGGATTGGACAATTCAGTTCTTGTTTTCCTCTTTGAATTCGAAGCCACGATTTCCTACCTCGTTCATTTCATGATCAATGGCAGCCTCTTTTGTTTCTTTCAGCACATGGATTGTCAGGATCATCGGCGTTTTATCGTGGCCTTTGCTTATAAGAAAAGTTTCGATTATCATTCAAGGGAGTCAGTTAAGGATTTATGTTTAAAGGTAAGTCGTGTAACTTGTGTAGAATTGAACTTAATTATGACATTCAAGTAAATTGGAGAGACTCGCTTTATACTAACATGGCATAAAAATTATTTTACTGAAATATATGATACTTCAGCCAGTGCAAAATGGCCTTGAGGCATTTGGAAGTATTTCTCCTTCAAAAATTGAATTCTGTTATTATTTTATTTTTGTTTTTTCATGAAGGAAGATTATTTGTTTGATCAGATAAGTTACTTCATATTTTGTTTATTACGGATTATATTCTTTGTTTTTGGTGCAAGCAACTTGTTTGCTTTGGGGATCTTCTTGTCCCCAATGTAAGTTTCCACTTCTGATATCTACTTCACCTGTAATAGCAACCACCCATTTCAGGGTCACTATCCATAGACTTTTCTTACCTAAAGTGATTTCTCTTAATAGTTAATACACACTTGTGTTTGCAGCTTTCCAACATATCCTCCAGATTTCAATTTTGCACAGGTATTATCAATAATAAAAACTACTGTGTTTGTGTGATTGGGCTTTCATCTTTTATTAATTTTTGGTTTTGGTTTAGATTTTTCTTGCAGCACTAATGAGTTCCTTTTAGATTTTCATATTTTTGAGGTCTTTGTTCCCTTTTCAATCAAGTGAAGTTACTACTGAAAGCCATGTATTTATGTACCAACTTTTTTAGGTTGTAATTAGGGGTGTGAGAGGAAATGCCTCACCTCAACTCACTTGTTCATGTCTTGACAGTCTTGTATGTCCATGTCTACTTGGTTTGTTGCAGGGATTTTATAATCCATATGTAACACCCCAGTCTCCACAACTATATGTTGGCTCAGCAGCAACAATGTATCCTCATGCACAAGTATCACATGGTGCGTCTGGATATCCTGCATCACCAGGATATATGCAGGGTCCACATATTGTTCAGTATAGCAGCCCAATATTGGTAGCTACAACGACTGCTTCGTCAAAGTATGGGACTACAGCATCAACACAAAACCCTGGTCAGTCTTTGGGTACATTCCACTCGCATATTTATGTCAAATATTATAATCATTTTCAATTTCAGTGGGTTTTGTAGTAGATAAAAAGTATATTAACATTTATACTATGTTTTTACTTTTGATGAATTCTTTCTCATGCAGGAATGGCAATAACAGGTGCAAATTCGGTCTCTGTAAATCGGAGTCCAAGACAGACACCACAACAATATGCAGTGCCATTGGCTCTTCAACAATATGCGGCTGTAGCATCTTCTGAACAGGTCTGTTTCCTGATGTATGTTTTATGGCTAATGAAGAGAGAGAGGGTAAAGAGAAGAGGCATACTTCTTCAACAATGACATATGGCCTTGAAAGAAATAATGTGTATGATGAAATCCTATATATCTTTAAAAAAAATGATAAACCTTTGCTTTAAGTTTTGTTTCGATCTTAAATGGATGAGAAAAAGGAGAGTAAACAAAAATTTGGGTGTTGGGTGGCGCTCTATGGGAAGGGGAGGTATTTTAGTTTACAAAATGGTAGAATAAAAAGGAAAGTGATAAGTTCGATAAAAAAATTTGGAAACCTAAGAAATAGCGAGTGGGTCTTTTCGTTTTTAATATCCATTGAAATACTATCCTCATTTTTAAAATCCACTGAAATACTATCCAGGTCTTATGGGGAACCGCCACATCATATGAGACCGTTGAATGGTCTTATCATGCAGACAATGATAATCTGTGCAAAGGACTTGCAACAAACTAAACGAAAGATGGAGCTTAAGCCATGTTGTACCCTACCTTTGTTTTGCGTTTTTCCTATATATATCTCATCATTTACATTCGACCAGCTGTTGCGTTTGTCCTATATTATCCACTCAACCGCATCCAACCAGCTCTAAAGCTCACTTTGTTGTTAGCTTTATTGATTGATAGGAAATGTTAGAAAGTTCTCCCAAAGAGCACGAAGGTGCAAGATAGGAATCTGAATTGAATGAACCAGCTTTATAAATAATTATCTGCAATGCTTCCTTAGATACCAGATGCAAATCTTGGGTCATATTTCTTCTTATTTCCTCATAAAGACTAGGCCACTGTTAGTGTTGCTTGAGGAGTCAAGTGAAGTGAAGAGAAAATAAAGTCATTTTGGAGATTTTCAAATATCTCTATCACTGTTTTCCTTTGTGTTTTAAGAAATATTGCTATGAGCAAGTGACATCATGGCTGATCCTGGTTTTCTCTCTGGGTTTATTGGTAAAGGCATCGACATAGCAGTCGACCAGATTCTTCACCATGCTAACATTTCGCTCCGCTGTAGGAAAGAATTGAACTCTTTGAGAGATCTGGTAATGAGCATAAAGCCTATTGCAGCACAGATCCATCAATACCATCTGCAATTGAATAGAGAGAGAGGAACATCCACTGTTGAAAGCTGTAATAATGCTTCACAATGGGTTAAAAAGCTGCACGACCTTCTCCCACAAGCACTGTCAATATTGCAACAGTGCACAATACTAAGTTTCAAGCAGTGTTGAGAATGGTTTTACTTCTACAAGCCGAGGTCTACTTTTAGCCTTGAGGTTTTTTAGAATTTGGTTATATTTTGAGTACCCTTTATCTTGAACAACATTGGCATCCAGTTTCAAGTCATTTTGAGAAATTGGAACGGAAAATTAAGGTTGTTGCACCTTCTAGAAGCTTCTATGGTGGGTTCCACTTAAACTATGTTTATCTCTAGGAGTGCACTCTACTTAGGGCAGCTATTCTTGGAGCTGACCTTTCAGTGCAGTTGAGTGGAGTTCACTGCTGTTGATTCTCAGTTCATGCACATGAACAGACGA
>LPNX010199490.1:181458-281231 GCA_001517045.1 Pseudotsuga menziesii | reverse complement strand
GCATTTTTTGTTGCTCTGTTTCCCTGTACTTCCGTTGTCTCCTGAAATTCTTGGGATCATAATTCTTTTCTTATATTTGTTAATTGATTAGTTTTAGATTTTAGTGTAAATATGATCTTTTCTGTAGAGGGTTTAGGAATGCTCTCAGGCATAGATAAAGCAATAATTATATTCTTACTTGGGTTACTCATGGTTATTGAAATATTTGTTCTTTTGAGAGTGTCTTCTAATTTCTTCTATATATTTATTATATATGGTTTGATTTTCCTCTGTTCAACTTTTTTCTAAATATCAACTTTACTATATTCTTTTGCTGCATTCATTCTTTTGTGTCTAGGGAGCTTTGGATGGAGGATTATATATTCCTCACAGTGACAAGCGTTTTGCTGGTTATAGAAAGGAAAGCAAGAGCCTGGATGCTGAGGTCCATTCAAAATATATATTGGGAGGTAATGTAGCTACATACACGAAGGCAAAATTTAGCTTTATAATGAATTTGATGGTTTTTGTAAATATCTTGATTACATATGATGTTCTATGTAATAACTTTTTTTGAATAATTCAATAAAGTACATTGGCATTGAAGCTTTAGGATGTTCTGAAAATATTTAGAAGTTCATACTACTAGGTAGAAGTGCAACTATTTTTGCCACCCATGTTAGTATGTTCTAGTGATGTTAGTTGAAGCTGATGTTAATTAGAGGTTGAGCTCTGCATCTTCATAACTAGGTTTTGTTTATAGTCTTCCATATCCATTCATTGGTATGTACTGGCATTCTGTGCTACTTGTAGATGTTGAAAGAAGATGAACCAGAAAAGTATCAATCTCAGTTTACCAAATATATCAAGAAAGGTATAGAGCCTGAAAGCATTGAAGAGTTGTACAAGAGTGTGTGTGCTGCTATTCGAGCAGACCCGACAATCAAACATGGTGAGAGTCCCTAAAGAGCAGAAGCAGTAAGTGTTTTTAGTTGATATGTTCTGAGTACTTTGGAATTATTGAAATATTGTGGCAACTTTAACTTGAGTCATTACCATGTGAAATCTTGTACCTTGACAGTTATTTGATAATGAAACTAACTTATGAAGAGATAAAGGCAAAATTGATTGCTCGGTTGAACGCTTTGAATAATGCTGAGGATGATGAATAAATAATTGGAGTTGTTGCCTCAGTTGTATTTTCTCTTCCTTATTGGTGAATTGCAGGACTTATAGACTAGTAATACATTATGAAGCTTTTGTTTTTTCAGCCAAGTTATTAAGATTGGCTGTCTAAAAGCTGTTCTGGCTATAATGCCGTTTAATTTACGATAATGTGTTGCTGAGATAGAGATTGTGAATTGAATTTATAACTTTTTGAGTTATTTTACAAGAAGGCATTCAAGGTTTGGTTTGGTAATTGCTATTGGAAATGGTATAAATATTCTTGCCATCAAAATTAGTTATGTGTTAATATTTGGCAACTTCAAATTTAATCCTAATGAAATGTGGGTAAGCTCCTTGCCAACTTGGTGAACTTAAATTCATGGGTGTGAATTATCATTTATGGATTAATGAAATGTGGGTACGCTCCTTGCCAACTTGGTGAATTGAAATTCATGGGTGTGAATTGTCATTTATGTTTTCATATGGGTTTTCAAGTCTAGTCTCGTCATTGCAAATGAAGATATGCATTGAATGTATATTAGTTTTACAGAGCATAATGTAAAATTATGTGTTCCATGTGCCTTGTATGCCTGTGAATCTGCAGTTTTAGTCTGTACTAAACGGGTAGATTGTATGTTGAAAATATACAAAGTATATCTTGGTAGAAGTATTCGACTATTGTTTTCTTTAAGTTTTTTGCAATGCAGGCTGAGCAGAATTGATGACTTATAAAATCCAAGTGAATTTAGTTTGAATAAAAAAAGATTGCTTGTTGAAAGTATCCAAATGGATATGAATTTCGGTTAGTATTAGGTATGCTTTGAGACCTTAATTTTTGTCACTCCATGTAAATTGTAAATGATTTAAGCACAAGGGATTAGCTCCCTGATTGTCGTTAATGTTGCCTTGGCATTTGCTTAGCATAGTGCCAGCAGGTGACTTAATACATATTATTCATGGGAAATTATATTTTATGGTTTTCCTTGAGAAAGGTGTAAATGAGTTGTAGTTCTGTTGAAAACATTTTCACTGTATTTTGCATCCGTTGAAAGCTCCTTTGCAGTGATTAAATTTTTAGATGCTACTGTAAGAAGTGTACCAATGGTGACATAGATATAGATAAACTTTATCTTGCCATTTTAAAAGAGGAATCTAAAAAATGTTTTTGTGAACTTGAGATTTAATCTCTCACGAGATTCATGAAAAATGAGGTATATGCAACCGCTTTATCTTTCCTTTTTAATATAGGAATCTAAAAAAGGCTTGGTGAACTTGAGATGAAATCTGTCACGAGATTCATGAAAAATGAGGTATATGCACCTCAGGTGGGCTACGATATATATAAATCTATAGTGCAGAGGAAGCATTGCAGATAATTATTTATAAAGCTGGTTCATTCAATTCAATTCAATTCAGATTCCTATCTTGCACCTTCGTGCTCTTTGGGAAGAAATTTCTAACGTTTCCTATCAATCAATAAAGCTAACAACAAAGTGAGCTTTAGAGCTGGTTGGATGCAGTTGAGTGGATAATATAGGACAAACGCAACAGCTGGTCGAATGTAAATGACGAGATATATATAGGACAAATACAAAACAAAGGTAGGGTACAACATGGCTTAATATCCATCTTTCATTTAGTTTGTTGCAAGTCCTTTGCACAGATTATCATTGTCTGCATGATAAGACCATTCAACGGTCTCATATGATGTGGCAGTTCCCCATAAGACCTGGATAGTATTTCAGTGGATATTAAAAATGAGGATAGTATTTCAATGGATATTAAAAACGAAAAGACCCACTCGCTATTTCTTAGGTTTCCAAATTTTTTAATCGAACTTGTCACTTTCCTTTTTATTCTACCATTCTGTAAACTAAAATACCTCCCCTTTCCGTAGAGCGCCACCCAACACCCAACTTTTTGTTTACTCTCCTTTTTCTCATCCATTTAAGATCGAAACAAAACTTAAAGCAAAGGTTTATCATTTTTTTTAAAGATATATAGGATTTCATCATACACATTATTTCTTTCAAGGCCATATGTCATTGTTGAAGAAGTATGCCTCTTCTCTTTACCCTCTCTCTCTTCATTAGCCATAAAACATACATCAGGAAACAGACCTGTTCAGAAGATGCTACAGTCGCATATTGTTGAAGAGCCAATGGCACTGCATATTGTTGTGGTGTTTGTCCTGGACTCTGATTTACAGAGACCGAATTTGCACCTATTAGTGCCATTCCTGCATGAGAAAGAATTCATCAAAATTAAAAACATAGTATACATGTTAATATACTTTTTATCTACTACAAAACCCATTGAAATTGAAAATGATTATAATATTTGACATAAATATGCGAGTGGAAAGCTGGAGGATATGTTGGAAAGCTGCAAACACAAGTGTGTATTAACTATTAAGAGAAATCACTTTAGGTAAGAAAAGTCTATGGATAGTGACCTTGAAATCGGTGGTTGCTATTACAGGTGAAGTAGATATCAGAAGTGGAAACTTACATTGGGGACAAGAAGATCCCCAGGGCAAACAAGTTGCCTACACCAAAATAGAGAATTTAATCCGTAATAAACAAAATATGAAGTAACTTATCTCATCAAACAAATAATTTGCCTTCATGAGAAAACAGAAATGAAATAATCACAGAATTCAATTTTTGAAGGAGAAATACTCCCAAATGCCTAAAGGCCATTTTGCATTGGCTGAAGTATCATATATTTCAGTAAAACAATTTTTATGCCATGTTAGTATAAAGCGAGTCTCTGCAATTTACTTGAATGTCATAATTAAGTTCAATTCTGCACAAGTTACACGACTTACCTTTAAACATAAATCCTTAACTGACTCCCTTGAATGATAAATGAAACTTTTCTTATAAGCAAAGGCCTTTTTAATTTTACTTGAAAGTAGGCCGCGATAAAACGCCGATGGTCCTGACAATCCATGTGCTCAAAGAAACAAAAGAGGCTGCCATTGATCATGAAATGAACGAGGTAGGAAATCGTGGCTTCGAGTTCAATGAGGAAAACAAGAACTGAATTGTCCAATCCCTGCACATTCCTGGTGAAGAATCCACCAATGCATGGCTCAGCCTGGCTCATTTGCGGCTGGATGGCAATCCAGGCGTTCGGCGATCAATTCGAGAAGGATCATAGTCACAATCCCACTGCTTGGAAGAATTGATTTCAGGTTTTTTTTACTGATCTATCTGATCTATGTAGGAACAATGGGACCGGTGTTCATAAACATCTGGACCATATTGCAAAGTTTGATGGCTACACCAAGCCTTCCATGTTCTTTCCGTTAACCTCCATTGAAACTCCTGTGCTATTTGGCCTCAAGAATTTCAAGGTAAATTATAATATCCCAATCGTAAACATCTCACTGGGATATGTAAATTTCTCCTATCTGGCTGCCATTTTCTATGATGGCACATCCAAGAATAACAAAATTTCACAAGCTCACCAACGTTCAACAACTGGCTCAACTTATAAATGAGGGATGAAAAGGAAGCCCGTCCTTTTCTGAGATCATAGAGACATAAAACTATGGAAACCAAATGAAAATGGGATCAAGATAATTTAGGAAAATGTCACCAAATACCATTCATTCAGCTTACCTTTGAATTCAATACCATTGTGGTATAATATTTTGGGTCACAGATGTAGAACCACAGAAACTGTTGTTTTATTCATACGCTTAAGCGTGAATTCCCATTGTTTAGTAATGGGTTTCACTTCTCTTATTTGGGACATTCCTCCTATCACATTCTGCATATTACTTTTCTTTTGAAAGCACGCATATTAAATAGTATAGTGGCAGGATTGACTTACAATTTCCTAAAAATCTATTCAAATACTTGACTTATATGAGTACTAATAAGTTAATTAGATGGAGATCCTAGTCCAGTATATGATAGTATGCATCTCACCAACCAAAGTATCTCACAAAAATAAAATAAGTGTCAAGTCAGGTAATCCCTTAGTTGCTGCAAGCATAAAAAAGTCTCCATTTTACATAATGGCCAAGTTAATACTGAAAGAGACAATGGCCAAGTCAATACTGAAAGAGACCGTTAATCTTGAAATAAGAAAGGTGAATATAAGAATTCTTGTTGTATTATATGACTCATGAAGTCCCAAACAAAGATGAATAAGTTGCATGGCATAATGTTCAGAGAAATCCCCAATCAATTACATTTATTAACTATTATATATGAGGATTTGTACATGCCACTTTGTATCCCAGAGTCATGTTGACAATCTGATGTGCAAAATGATATGCAATATTCAGTTCTTTTGATTGCATAGTTTAATAGAAAATGTTATCTCGGGCATAAATCATACAAATAACTCATTGTGCAATACAAAAGATAAGAGAAAATGTAAATGGCTAGTATCCAATTAGATATAGAATTCTCAGAAACTGTTAATCATAGAATTTGCTGGAAAGGGTTGTTTGGTTGCAAGCATTAACCTTTGAAGAGCATTAACTTTTGGAATTCCAATGATGGAAAAAACATACTAAGAAATGAGATAAACCAACAAACTATACAGAACACCATTCTTGTAGGAAAGGCACTTGAAGTCCAACCTAACTACATGGAAAAAGATCCCACAACAATGATTTTGTATAGAACTCTCCCCCACAAATCACTAAGAATTAATCAACAGGAAGTACAAACTAACAAATGTAGCATTCAAAAAGGTAAAGAGCAATCTATATTAATAGATTTTCCCCAATTAAACTAAAGCAGCCATAGAAGCAGACAATTTATATCGCATTACAATGATATCATTAACATTCTAGATCTTTGTATTCTCAGCATCTCCATCATAACACGGGACTAAAATTAAGCGAAGGAATGATCAGTTATGACTGATCTAAACTTTTGCTATGCATGCAATAAAATCTATCTCTTCACATCTATATCTACCATCTTGACCAATTTCAAAGCCTTTAGGATTTGCAAACGCTTTCTCAGGAAGCTAATGAAGGAATGATCAGTTATGACTGATCTAAACTTTTGCTATGCATGCAATAAAATCTATCTCTTCACATCTATATCTACCATCTTGACCAATTTCAAAGCCTTTAGGATTTGCAAACGCTTTCTCAGGAAGCTAATGAAGGAATGATCAGTTATGATTGATCTAAACTTTTGCTATGCCTAGAATACAACCTAGCTCTTCACATCTGTATACACCTTCTGGACCGATCAGTTATGACTGGTCTAAACTTTTGCTATGCCTAGAATGCAACCTAGCTCTTCACATCTGTATACACCTTCTGGACGAACCTAGCTCTTGACATAATTAATTGAATTGACTCTTTTCTTTTTAAATGATGATGGATTATTATATTTCATTTTGATTTAAAATGAGAAATACAATGATTCTCCTATGCATAAAAAGTTTTATTATGTTTTAAATTTAGGATTTGTTGTGTTTTAGCTTTTTTATATATTTGATATTTTGGGCAAACCCCTATGCTGGGGATCCTAACATCCCCTGAAATTTGGGGGATCTCTCCACATGTCCCATTGATGCATCCCCATGTCCTCATGTCTCTGCATCCCTTAAAATTGGTGGAACAATGATTACATGAGATGATTTCATTAAAACTTAAATCTTAATATTAACTGGCTTAAATTCCTATAAATTTATTGATAGTATCATGAACTGAAATATTTCTTTTACCTTGCAGATCTTGTTCTAAAAGACAAAGTTTTTGTGCATGACCTAGAAAATCAGCGGATAGGCTGGACCAACTTTGATTGTAAGTTTCTATTTCTGGATCTGTTTTGAGTATATGAAATCATTTTCCTCGTAACATTTGTATGTTTGCCAAATTAGCAGTCTCAGAGACCTATTCTCATATCTCCATTAATTCTCGTTTGCAACAAGTGACCTCTCTCAATATTGGCACAGAATATATATTTATTCTCCATTTTTTTTTGCTCACTTCAATGTTACACTTTTTTTTCTCACTTACCCGCTAACAACTACCTTAACGGCATATTATTGCACCTTCCTTAGGGCAATTGCTAGTTTCTAACAAAAATGACATCTCTCGTGGTGTAGAATAATGAGATGGTGATACAAGTCATTATTGAAGAGTTGATTTTCAATTGTTTTATATTTTTTTTTTGGTCATGAAAATCTATTTCATGAGAATAACTAACTCAAAGAATTGATCTTAAGACTTTTTTATGAAGTTTAAAGAACTTAAGCATTCGAGATATTAAAAAATGATATCTAAATGTTGTATTGTAGTAGATGTCATTGCTTAAATAAAAAGTCAACAGAGCTTTAAATGAATAGTTCATAATACACAATATTTGTTAAGGTATTGTAAATGGGGTCATAAACTAAGTGAATTTGACTATGGAAAAAACTCTATTGTTAAAAATAAGCTTGAGCCAAAGAAGTCTTGGGATAGGTAATCTCTCAGAAAGTCCTAGTTACCAGGTGCAAACCCTAGAGGTATTGATCAATGTCGTGCTATTCACTTCACTAGTTTCAATCTCACTTTTTCACCCATATAAGCATTACGAAATGTAATGAATACTAAATAAATTATTCACTATCACGATAAATTTAGTCATTCATCAAACATAAGTTATACTTCATGACTTACCTTATACAAATTATATTAAAAGAAATATTGAAAGCCCCACTTTATAAAATAAAAAGTAAAAAATACCTTGAAAACAAAACATTGGTATTCTTGAATGCATCGTTAACTATTGAATCTTTAGTGCTAATAGGTTTATTTGTAATATTTATATCTACTTTGCTTTAAAATAGATTTAGTGTTGCATATTTACTCTCCTGTAAATTTTTACATATAATGTATGCTTTTTTGAAGGATAATCTGCTCATAGAAAAACTTATGCACCTAATACACTTCCCCTTGGGATGTGAGCCAATGAGGAGAGCATTGTTGAATTTCCAATTCAACATCCCTAGCCTCATAGGCTCTCTCCTCTAGGGGGAGTCTGTTGGGTGCATAAGTTTTACAATGCTCTCATCATACCTAAGTTTGGAGTTGTTGCTGACTTACCACTATGTCATGTCCATGTGGTGATCATGCAGTGCTCATCAGATTTTACAATGCAATACAAATCTCGTTTGGACGTTCAACTATGTATGGAATTTCTTGCGCCCCCTATTTTAAACCTATGAATTTCATTTTCTAACGCAACGAAGGTAAACATCTCACAACTTCATGATGCATTTAGTGACATTTATCTTCTTTCTTCTTTTTCATTTGTTATAAATTATTGACTACCTCTTCACTTTCAAGAGTGTTTCAATAGATGACGGTATAACATTAATAATAATGATGGTTTAAAGTATTAGTTATCTCTTCACTTTCAATAGATGTCAAGTCTCACTAGCACGATTGGTTTCTGAGGGTTCCATTTGTGAGGTGGCCCATAGTTCGAAACTTCGTGGTAATAGGAGGAGACATTTAAAAATCCATCCATGTTAAGGGTTGGTGTGACCCAAACTAGGTGTGATCTCTAGGTGATTTCGATGGCTTAGATGTCCCCGAGTCACAATTTATTAGACCACAGACTAGTCCTACAAGTGATAGACATCTAGTAAAAAAAACCATTATTTTAATAGATGATGACATAACATTAATAATGATAATTATTATTGACTAAAACCATATTTTTATGAAGAAAATTGGATTTTATTTTATTTTGTTTGTGTAAGCAAAGTACTTATTTTTTTATCAATGGTTTGTTTGTGTAAGAAAAGTACTATGGAAAAAATAGAAAAGAAAAGTACTTTGGAGAAAAGTGTTTTGATCTTCTACTTAATAAGTAAGGCAAAAATTATTTATTATTTTCTCTCACAATGTTTTTGGTGTAGTCCATTTGATTATAAAACTCATAAGGGTTTGTTCCAATTGTAATATTATTAAATTTTTGTTTACATTAACTATATTGTAAAGGTAATTTTGATTAAGTAACCTAAGGTTAACTATCTCTATAAAGTAGATTGACTTCATTTCATTCTCAATTTCTTCATTGCAAATGATTTGATTTTTCTTCAGTTATGATAGTACTTTTAATTATATTCATATCATGGAGAGTGGCTTTATTCTCTATAAGTAATGGTTAAACCAAGAATCCACATTACTTAAGTCACAACTTTTACTTATATTTTCATGCTGGGAAGCCTCACAATCTTCGTGTTAATTACCTTGTGTTTATACATAATGTGTTTGGTCATGGCCTTATTCTCAATAAGTGGAATCCCAACCTTTCATGAAAAAATTGGATTGGGTACACTACTTTAATTGTGAGATTATAATTATAAAATGCTCTTGGATTTCCTTAATCTTTCTCCAAGTATTTTTAAAACAAGCCAAAACCACAAGCTTCACAACCATATAAGATCACTAAAGTAACTAGCATATCAAAAAACACATTTTTTTAACATAATTAAAAATGTGTTTTTGTCTAGTTGTTCTCAAAGACCAAATAGGGTTCATAACCACCATTATTAATCCTTCTTTCAACATTATGCTTCTAGTTGATCTTGTGATGAAGTTCAATTCCAAATATTTATATGAAATAACTTCATTCAAATTATTATTGTCATTAGAGGTAATTTCAACTCAAAATGGGCCTCCTAAGGAAAATAATAAAATAATATTTAAAATAATAAACTAATATTTATTAATTTTGAAGGAAGAAAAGAAAAAAAAAACTATTTTTTTTGTTTGTATTTTCGACATATCTTCCCGTGTTTTTACTCAAATTTCAATCGGGAGAGCTCGTTGGATGTGAAATTATATTCCGTATCCAATGATTACCCACTCTACATACTTTTAACAAACCCCACTACCCCAAAAACAAGAAATACCTAGAAAAAAAAGTATACAGAGTGGGTACTCATCATCACATTTTTTCAGGTATTTCTTGTTTTTGCGGTTGCGGGGTCCGTCAAAAGTAAGCAGAGTGGGTACTCATTGGATGCGGAATATCCAACGAACTCTTCTAATCGAAATTTGAGTAAAAACACAAGAAGATATGTCGAAATACGAACAAAAAAAGTAATTTTTTTATGATACCTATCCCCAAATTTATATAAAAAAATTGTTTAAGACATATACGGTATTTAAAATTTAAAGCAATTTCATTTGCTAACACATTATGACATGGAATTTGAATTAGGGTTGAAAGACCTATTTTGAGTTGAAATTTCTTCTAATGATGCATACCCAAAACTAACCATAAATGATTTGTTTAGTAAATCTCTTATCTAAATTTAATTATCAATATTCTAAAATTGACACAAATACAAATTTTAAAAACTATGGTAAATTATTTGTTGAGTAAATCTATTGTCTAGATTTAATTATCAATATTCTAACATAACACATATACATTTTAAATTACTTTTAAGAATAAATATAAGAATAGTACATTATGAATGTTATTTTTTTAAAGTTAAAATTTGTTTTCAATATAAAAAAAATTGGTTTAATAATTTTTGTCAAAATTATAATTTTAGATTTGATAAAATTACTATTTTAAATTAAAAATAAATTTGGTCTCTTTGAATATCCAAATTGCAATATGATTATGCAATATACAATTCCATCTTCGAAAATGATGCCTATAAAGTTTTAAACAATAAAAAAAAATCAATTTCCTTTTTCATTAAAAAAAAACATGCTTATCGAATTTTAAACCATCAAAAATTCAATTTCCTTTATTATATATAAGAAAACTAATTTATAATACATTTATAATTAACATTAATATTTTAATTTTAAAAACACATGCTTATCGAATTTTAAACCATCAAAAATTCAATTTCCTTTGTTATATATAAGAAAACTAATTTATAATACATTTATAATTAACATTAATATTTTAATTTTAAAAACACTAACCACCTTTTTTAATACTTGTACTACTTCGCCCAATAGCATGGGAAAAACACTACAAGCGCAAGTTCACTAATATTACGTATAGATAAAACATTGAAAGGAAGGATTTTGTTTGTTTGTTTGTAAATTTGTGGTTCTCTACTTCCATAGAATTTCAGCACATTAATACTATAATATAGTATAAAACATTGAAAAAAACTTATTTATATAAATTTGTGTTTTTTTACTTTTATTATTAATATTTACTTTGATAGTTGCGTCTATAGGTGTATATATTTTGGAATTTTGGGATGGACTATCATTATATGTTTTTTCATCTACGGATGAGAATGAGACAAGTGTATTGTCTAGATTGATTTTATGGGCGTCGTCCAAGATTAAACAAGAGTGAGACAAGTGTATTGTCCAGATTGATTTTATGGGTGTTGTCCAAAATTAATAATTAAAATTGTAAAAAAATAAAAAACAACTTAATTAACATGTGATAAGTACACTTAGTGATAGTTGTAAAAATTAAAGTTAATCTTTAACTATTTGATTATTAGATACAACTACGAGCTTAACTTCATCGATTATTAAATACAACTATTAGCTTAACTCCAATGATTCTATAACTATTAGATACAACTATTAGCTTAACTCCAATGATTCTACAACTATTAGCTTATATTCAACTCTAATCACTTAAGGCTTAGTCCAAATGCATTTGGAATCTAGGAGTCTAGCTGTTGTGTAGTCATGTAAGAGTCAAACTCATAATAAATAGTTTGAACTCCTAATAAACTCCTCCAAACTCCTAATAAACTCCTGGTAGCATCTCATAGTTGGTCATCTAACTAATATACAGTTAGTATTACACGTTTAGGTTTTCCATATAAATCTAATTAGCTTTTCAATTCTTTTTAAAGGAGGTTAGTCTAACTCATAATCAACAATTTCAAAAAAAAAAAAACTTACTTAACATCTAATAAGTACAATTCGTGATAGTTGGAAAAAACAAACTTCAGCTTCAACTATTTGATTATTAGATACAACTATTAAATTATTAGCTTAAATACATTCATGATACAACTATTAGCTTAACTTCAACTCCAATCATGAATTTTACTTGAATTGCAATTGCCAATATACTAGCAACAACCATATTGATAAGATTAATATGTTTGGAATATGCCAACGAGAATATCGCAAGTGGAGTTAATCTAATATAGTTGTATCATGATTAGAGTTAATCTAATAGTTATCCAATATAACTGCGATTGGAGTTAAAGTTAAGCTAATTGTTGTAGAATCATTGGATTTAAGCTAATAGTTGTATCTAATAGTTAATTTAAAAGTTAATATATCAACCATTACAGTTCAATTAAAATTCATGATTGGATTTGAAGCTAAGTTAAAGTTGTATCATCATTGGACTTAACCAAATAGTTATAAAAAAAATTCCTAAAGAATGTGTCAATTACTTGTATCTAATAGTTAATCTAACATAACAACCACTTAAGTAGTGGTTGTTAAGCTCATAGTTGTATCATCATTGGAGTTAAGCTAATAGTTGTATTTAATAGTTAATGTAAAATTTAATATACATCTATTGTAGTTAATAAAAGAGTTATGAGTTATCCTGACTTCTAGCTTCCAAACGGAGTTGGACTAAGCCTTATGCACATTAAATCGACTCCCAATTGGTAGGTGGAGTTCGAGTGTCACATGAGTTACACATTACCATGCCAATAAGTGAAAATATCACACGAGTTCAAAGGAATTTATTAGGAGTTCATAGGATTTTATTAGGAATTCTACTATCACACGAACTGCACGTTACTTCAACTCCCAACTGTAAAATGCAGTTTGATTAATTAACTCAACTTCAAGCTGCTAGATGGAGATCAACTGTCACATGGACTACACATTACCATGCCATTAAGTTCAATTATCACATGAGTTATTTTTTTTTTCCAACTACCACAAATTGCAGTTATCACATGAGTTATTTTTTAATTTTTTTTTATAATTGTTTATTAGGAGTTCGAACAATTAATAGTTAATTTAAAATTTAATATAAATCTATTGTAGTTAATAAAAGAGCTCTGAGTTATCCTGACTTCTAGCTTCCAAATGGAGTTGAACTAATCCTTATGCACATTAACTGGTCTCCCCATTGGTAGGTGGACTTCGAGTGTCACATGAGTTGCACATTACCATGCCACTAAGTGCAATTATCACATGAGTTTAGATGAATTTATTAAGAGTTATACTATCACACGAACTGCATGTTACTTCAACTCCAAGATGTAAAATGTAGTTTGACTAATTACCACGACTTTGAGCTGTTAGATGGAGTTCAACAGTCACATTTAATACACATTCACATGCCATTAAGTTAAGTTTTCAGATGAGCGATTTTTTTATTCTTTATTTTTTTTTTTCCAACTACCACAAATTGAACTTATCACATGAGCTAGTTTTTATTTTTATGTAGTTGTTTATTAGGAGTTTAAGTGATTAATAGTTAATTTAAAATTAATATAAATCTATTGTAGTTAATAAAGGAGATTTGAGTTATTCCGAGTTCTAGCTTCCAGCTGGAGTTTGACTTAAGCCTTATGCACATTAATTGGACTCCCAATTGGTCGGTGGAGTTCGAGTGTCACATGAGTTGCACATTACCATGCCACTAAGTGCAGTTATTCCATGAGTTAATAGGAATTTATTAGGAGTTGAGAGGATTTTATTAGGATTTATACTATCACACGAACTACACATTACTTCAACTCCGAGCTGTAAAATGTCGTTTAACTAATTAGCTTGACTTTGAGCTGCTAGATGGAGTTGAATGGTCACACGGACTACACATTACCATGCCATTAAGTTCAATTTTCATATGAGCTATTTTTTTTCCAACTACCACAAATTGCAGTTATCACATGAGCTGTTTTTTTATTTATTTTTATAATTGTTTATTAGGAGTTCAAACGATTAATACTTAATGTAAAAGTTAATATAAATCTATTGTAGTTAAGAAAAGAGCTCTGAGTTATCCTGACTTGTAGCTTCCAAATGGAGTTGGACTAAGCCTTATGCACATTAACTGGACTCCCAATTGGTAGGTGGAGTTCGAGTGTCACATGAGTTGCACATTACCATTCCACTAAGTGCAATTATCACATGATTTCAAAGAAATTTATTAGGAGTTGAGAGGATTTTATTAGGAATTATATTATCACACGAACTTCAAGTTACTTCAACTCCCAACTGTAAAATGTAGTTTAAATAATTAGCTCGACTTTGAGCTTCTAGATGGAGTTCAATTGTCACATGGACTACACATTACCATGCCATTACTTGTTCAATTATCACATGAGATTTTTTTTTTCCAACTACCACAAATTGCACTTATCACATGAGTTATTTTTTATTTTTTATTTTTTTTATAATTGTTTATTAGGAGTTCGAACGATTTTATTAGGAGTTCGACTCTTACATGATTGCACATTAGCTAGACTTCTAGAATCCAAATACAATTGGACTAAGTCTTAAGTGATTAGAGTTGAAGTTAAGATAATAGTTGTTGAATCATTGGAATTAAGCTAATAGTTGTATCTAATATTTAAGCTAATAGTTATCCAATATAACTATGATTAGAGTTGATGTTAAGCTAATAGTTTTAGAATCATTGGAGTTAAGCTAATAGTTGTATATAATAATCAATGGAGTTAAGCTCGTATTTGTATCTATTAATCGAATACTTGAGGATTAATGTTAATTATGGCGATAGGCGTATATATCTTAAATTTTTTTAACTATGCATAGGCTTATATATCTTAGACTTTTGTGGTGCTACCATCTATGTTTTTTCATCTGCAGACAAGAATGAGACAAGAGTAATTTCTAGATTGATTCTATGGGCCTCCTCCAATATTAAACGAGAATGATACTAGTATACTGTCCAGATTGATTCTATGGGCATCGTCCAAAATTAATAATTAAAAATTTCAAAAAAATAAAAAATAGCTTAATTAACATGTGACAAGTACACTTAGTGATAGTTGTAAAAATTAAAATTAATCTTCAACTATTCGATTATTAGACACAACTACGAGCTTAACTCCATCGATTATTAGATACAACTATTAGCTTAACTCCAATGATTCTAGAACTATTAGCTTAACTTCAACTCTAATCACAGTTATATTGGATAACTATTAGCTTAACTATTAGATACAACTATTATCTTAACTCCAATTATTCTACAACTATTCGCTTAACTTCAACTCTAATCACTTAAGGCTTAGTCCAACTGCATTTGGCATCTAGGAGTCTAGCTAATGTGTAGTCATGTAAGAGTCGAACTCCTAATAAACTCTTGGTAGAATCTCGTAGTTGGGCATCTAGCTAATATACAATTAATATTACATGTTTAGGTTTTCCATTTAAATATAATTAGGTTTTAGATTCTTTTAAAAGGAGGGCAGTCTAACTCATAATCAACAATTTCAAAAAAAAAAAAAAGCTTAGTGAACATCTGATAAGTACAATTCGTGATAGTTGGAAAAAGAAAACTTCACCTTCAACTATTCAATTATTAGATACAACTATTGAATTATTAGCTTAAATACATTGATGATACAACTATTAGCTTAACTTCAACTTCAATCATGACTTTTACTTGAATTGCAATTCCCAATATACTAGCAACAACCATATTGATAAGGTTAATATGTTTGGAATACACCGACAGGAATATCACGAGTGGAGTTAATCTAATGGTTGTATCATTATTGGAGTTAACCTAATAGTAATCTAATAGTTATCCAGTATATTTGTGATTAGAGTTAAAGTTAAGCTAATAGTTGTAGAATCATTGGATTTAAGTTAATAGTTGTATATAATAGTTAATTTAAAAGTTAATATACCAACCATTGTAGTTAAATTAAAATTCGTGATTGGAGTTGAATTTAAGTTAAAGTTGTATCATCATTGGACTTAACCTAATAGTTATACATTTTTTTCTCCTAAAGAATGGGTCAACTAATTATATCTAATCGTTGATCTAACATAACAACTACTTAAGTTGTGGTTGTTAAGCTCAGAGTTGTATCATCCTTGGAGTTACGCTAATAGTTGTATTTAATAGTTTATTTAAAAGTTAATATAAATCTATTGTAGGTAATAAAAGGGCTCTAAGTTATCCTGATTTCTAGCTTCCAAATGGAGTTGGACTAAGCCTTATACACATTAACTGGATTCCTAATTGGTAGGTGGAATTCGAGTGTCACATGAGTTGCAAATTACCATGCCACTAAGTGCAGTTATCACATGAGTTCAGGGGAATTTATTAGGAGTTCAAAGGATTTTATTAGGAATTCTACTATCACACGAATTGCACGTTACTTCAACTCCCTATTGTAAAATGTAGTTTGACTAACTTACTTGACTTCGAGCTGCTAGATGGAGTTCAACTGTCACATGGACTACACATTACCATGCCATTAAGTTCAATTATCACATGAGTTTTTTTTTTAATATTTGTTTATTAGGAGTTCGAACGATTAATAATTAATTTAAAAGTTAATATAAATTAATATAGTTAATAAAAGAGCTCTGAGTTATCCTGATTTCTAGCTTCCAAATGGAGTTGGACTAATCCTTATGCACAGTAACTAGACTCCCAATTTGTAGGCGGAGCTCGAGTGTCACATGAGTTGCACATTACCATGCCACTAAGTGCAGTTATCACATGATTTTAGAGGAATTTATTTGGAGTTGAGAGGATTTTATTAGGAGTTATACTATCACATGAACTGCATTTTACTTCAACTTCGAGCTGCAAAATGTAGTTTGAATAATTAGCTCGATTTCAAGATGCTAGATGGAGTTCAACTGTCACATGGACTACACATTACCATGCCATTAAGTTCAGTTTTCACATGAGTTTTTTTTCCAACTACCACAAATTGCACTTATCACATGAGTTATTTTTTATTTTTTTATAATTGTTCATTAGGAGTTCAAGTGATTGATAGTTAATATAAAGTTGTTGTAGTTAATAAAAGAGCTTTGAGTTATCCTCACTTCTAGCTTCAAAATGGAGTTCAAAACAAGCATTATGCACATTAACTGGACTCCCAATTGGTAGGTGGAGTTCGAGTGTCACATGAGTTGCACACTACCATGCCAGTAAGTGCAGTTATCTTATTAGTTCAAAGGAATTTATTAAGAGTTGAGAGGATTTTATTAGGAGTTATATTATCACACGAACTGCACATTACTTCAACTCCGAGCCGTAAAATGTAGTTTGACAAATTAGCTCGACTTCGTGCTGCTAGATGGAGTTCAACTATCACATGGACTACACATTACCATGACATTAAGTTCAATTTTCACAAGACTCATTTTTTATTTTTATTTTTTCAATTACCACAAATTACAGTTATCAAATGAGCTATTTTTTTAATTGTTTATTAGGAGTTCAAATGATTAATACTTATTTAAAAGTTAATATAAATCTATTTTAGTTAAGAAAAAAGCTCCGAGTTATCTTGACTTCTATCTTCCAAATGGAGTTGGACTAAGTGTTATGCACATGAACTAGACTCCCAATTGGTAGGTGGAGTTCGAGTGTCACATGATTTGCACATTACCATTCCACTAAGTGTAGTTATCAGATGATTTCAGAGGAATTTATTAGGATTTGAGAGGATTTTATTAGGATTTATACTATCACACGAACTGCATGTTACTTCAACTCCCAGACGTAAAATATAGTTTGACAAATTAGCTTGAATTCAAGATTATAGATGGATCTCAACTGTAACATGGACTACATATTACCATGCCATTAAGTTCAGTTATCACATGAGCTTGTTTTCTTAATTTTTAATTATTTTTTTCCAACTACCATAAATTGCAGTTATCATATGAGCTATTTTTTATAATTGTTTATTAGGAGTTCAGACGATTTTATTACGAGTTTGACTTTTACATGACTGCACATTAGCTAGACTCCTAGATGCCAAATGCAATTGGACTAAGCTGTAAGTGATTAGAGTTGAAATTAAGCTAATAGTTGTAGAATCATTAGAGTTAAGCTAATAGTTGCATCTAATAGTTAAGCTAATAATTATCCAATATAACTCTAATTAGGGTTGATGTTAAGCTAATAGTTCTAGATTAATTGGATATAAGCTAATAGTTGTATCTAATAATCGATGGATTTAAGCTTGTACTTGTATCTAAAAATCAAATAATTGAAGATTAATTTTATTTACGTCGATAGGTGTATATATCTTGAATTTTGGGGTGGACTACCATCTATGTTTTTTCATCTACGGACGAGAATGAGACAAGTGTACTGTCTAGATTGATTCTATGGGAGTCGTCCAAGATTAAATGAGAATGAGACAATTGTACTGTCCAGATTGATTCTAAGGGAGTCGTCCAAAATTAATAATTAAAATTTTCAAAAAAATAAAAAAATAGCTAAATTAACATGTGATAAGTACACTTAGTGATAGTTGGAAAAATTAAAATTAATCTTCAACTATTCGATTATTAGATACAACTACGACCTTAACTCCATTGATTATTAGATACAACTATTAGCTTAACTCCAATAATTATAGAACTATTAACTTAACTTTTACTCTAATCACAATTATATTGGATAACTATTCGCTTAACTATTAGATACAACGATTAGCTTAACTCCAATGATTATAGAACTATTAACTTAACTTCAACTCTAATCACATTTATATTGGATAACTATTAGCTTAACTATTAGATACAACTATTAGCTTAACTCCAATGATTCTACAATTATTAGCTTAACTTCAACTATAATCGATTAAGGCTTAGTCGAACTACATTTGCCATCTAGGATTCTATCTAATGTGTAGTCATGTAAGAGCCGAACTCCTAATAAAATAGTTCGAACTCTTACTAAACTCCTCTAAACTCCTAAAAAACTCCGAGTAGCATCTCGTAATTGGGCATCTAGATAGTATACATTTAGTATTACATGTTTAAGTTTTCCATATAGATATATTAGGTTTTTTATTCTTTTTAAAGGAGGTTAGTCTAACTCTTAATCAACAATTTCAAAAAAAAAAAAATAGCTTAGTTAACATCTGATAACTACATTTCATGATAGTTGGAAAAAACAAACTTCAACTTCAACTTTTCGATTATTAGATACAACTATTGAATTATTAGCTTAAATACATTGATGATACAACTATTAGCTTAAATTAAACTCCAGTCATGACTTTTACTTGAATTGCAATTGCCAATATATTAACTTTTAAATTAACTATTAGATACAACTATTAGCTTAACTACAATGATTCTACAATTATTAGTTTAAATCCAACTCTAATCACGGTTATATTGGATAAATATTAGATTAACTCCAATTATTCTACAACTATTAGCTTGACTTCAACTCTAATCGTAGTTATATTGGATAACTATTAGATAATTATTCCAATAGTGATACAACTATTAAATTAAATTTTGATGAACTCCATCTCTTAGCATGAGAAGTTGACCTCGATTGCAGTGAAACCATGCACAAAGAACAATCACTTAGGTAATGTGCATCTTATGTGACAGTTGAACTCCGTCTGGAAGTTGGGATTCGAGTTAATGTGCATAAGGCTTAGTCTAAGCTTTATATTAACTATTAGCTTAAATCCAATAATGATACAACTTTGAGCCTAACTTCAACTATAAGCTTAACAACCATAAATTAAGTGATGGTTATATTAGTTTAACTATTAGATACAAGTAATTGACACATTCCTCAGTAAAAAAACATTATCAATATGTCAAATATATACCTCTCGACGCATTTCAAACATATTAATATTAGTAATATGTCTATTGCTAGTATAATATAGTATAAAACAATAAAAAGGACCTCGAACTCTCTACATGGTTTCGTTTGTCATAAATACAAATTTGACATTTACATTGATAGGTGTATATATCTTAGAATTTTGGGGTGGACTACCATGTATGCTTTTTCATCTACACACGAGAATGAGATAAGTGTAATGTCCAAACTGATTCTATGGGCATCGTCCAAGATTAAATGAGAATGAGACAAGTGTACTATCTAGATTGATTCTATGGGTGTCCTCCAAAATTAATAATTAATAATTTCAAAAAAATTAAAAAATAGCTTAATTAACATGTGATGAGTACAGTTAGTGATAGTTGGAAAAATTAAATTTTATATTCAACTATTTGATTCTTAGATACAACTATGAGCTTAACTCGATCGATTATTAGATACAACTATTAGCTTAACTCCAATGATTCTAGAACTATTATCTTAACTTCAACTCTAATCACAATTATATTGGATAACTATTATCTTAAGTATTAGATACAACTATGAGGTTAACTCCAATGATTCTACAACTATTAGCTTAACTTCAAATCTAATCACTTAAGGCTTAGTTCAATTGCGTTTGGCATCTAGGAGTCTAGCTAATGTGCAGTCATGTAAGAGTCGAACTCCTAATAAAATAGTTCAAACTCCTAATAAACTCCTCCAAACTACTAATAAACTCATGCATCTCATAGTTGGGCATCTAGCTAATATACAGTTCGTATGACATGTTTAGGTTTTCCATATAGATATAATTAGGTTTTCGATTATTTTGAAAGGAGGTAAGTCTAACTCATAATTAAAAATTTCAAAAAAATCCAAAATAGCTTAGTTAACATATGATAAGTACAATTTGTGATTGTTGGAAAAATCAAACTTTAGCTTCAATTATTCGATTATTAGACGCAACTATTCAATTATTAACTTAAATACATTGATGATACAACTATTAGCTTAACTTCAACTCCAATCATGACTTTTACTTGAATTGCAATTGTCAATATATTAACTTTTAAATTAACTATTAGATACAACTATTAGCTTGCTGCTTAACTCCAATGATTCTACAATTATTAGTTTAACTTCAACTCTAATCATGGTTAAATTGGATAAATATTAGATACAACTATTAGCTTAACTCCAATGATTTTGTAACTATTAGCTTAACTTCAACTCTAATCGCGGTTATATTGGATAACTATTAGATTATTCCAATAGAGATACAACTATTAAATTAAAGTTAGATGAACTCCATCTCTTAGCATGAGAAGTTGACCTTGATTGGAGTGAAACCATGCACCAAGAACAATCACTTAGGTAATGCGTAGTTTATGTGACAATTGAACTCCATCTGGTAGTTGGGAGTTGAGTTAATGTGCATAAGTCTTAGTCTAAGATTTATATTAACTTTTAAATTAATTATTAGATACAACTATCAGCTTAACTCCAATGATGATACAACTATGAGTCTAACTTCAACTATGAGCTTAACAACCATAAATTAAGTGGTTGTTATATCAGCTTAAATATTAGGTACAAGTAATTGACACATTCTTTAGTAAAACAAACATTGGCAATATGTCAAATATATACCTCTCGACGTATTTCAAACATATTAACCTTAGTAATATGGTTGTTGCTAGTTATATATAGTTTGTGTGATTAAGGAATGGAGTTTTTAATATATAAGTCTACCAAGTCAAAATAATATTTGTTTATTAAAACAAAATCATTTTCTTTTTCATTTGTTGAGTAGTTAGATAAAAATCAATTCACTTAATTTTTTAACTAAAATGTTATAACAATGTTGTTTATCATTTGCTTTTTTATCTTAATAATATGGGAAAACTATTTGTGCAAATAAATTAAATAAAATAATATTGTGATAATGTTGATGATAGTTATTAATATCCATTAAAATCAACTTTGATTTATTGGACCTTAAAAATAAGTTAATAAATTACTTGAATTGATTTAGAATTTTATTTGTGTTCGAAAAAACTTAAAGATAATCATTTTTAAGTCACTATAATTTTATTGACTTAAAAGGTTACAGAGGGTATTATTGTAATACATAGTTTGAAATTGAGATTTAATGTGGGTGTACACATGACAATCTAAAATGAAATGTTTTTCATCTCAACTTTCTTAGTCTCAAAAAGATGACAAATTCTTTCTAGAGAGGTAATTTTAGCAATTATACATCCCCAACTTTACTATGGAGCTCACAAGAGTTCATTATTACTCTAACAATGTTGATTTTTTTCTTTACACTAGTTAAAATAGAAAGATATTGTTGATCTTCTAGATTTGGGTTAATTACCTCCTAATAATATCTTAATTTTCTCGTATCCTCTAACTCTTTATCGCACCGCAATTTCTTCTTAAAAATAGGTGTAGTAAATCTTTTATGTTATCCATATTTTGCGAAGAGACATCTTCCTTGATGCCCCAATGATTTAGGTAGGATTTGAGATCTTTTTTCCAACCTCGAATGAGTCACAGATGGTTTAGACTAGAATTTAGAGCAATCTTAGGAATCCTCTTGTCATCCATGTTAATTACCTTAGGTACCTAGTCATAGATGTGCTCTCAATGGGGGATAGACATGCTTTTATGAGGAGAATAGGATAGGGTGTATTGCTTTTAATTTTAAGATTATAGATTATAAATTGTTTCTGGATTTGCTTAATCCTTCTCCAAGATCTTCTAGAGATGCTACAGCTCCAAACTCCAAACTGACAACGATATAAGATAACAAAAGTCTTAAATAGATTTTGTTTTTAATCTCGTAATTAAAAGTATGTTGATTTACAATTGTTTTAAAGATAAAAATAAGTTTTCCACTTGCCACTTATCTTTTCACAATTTCAATTAAACTTATGATGAAAATTAAATCCAAAATTATATAAAATTACTTCCTCCAAATACTTATTACTAGCGTAGATCCAAATCCTAGGCTCTATCAAGCGCCGAGAGCGATCAAATCTCTTCTTACGTATCCATTGATTTGATTCAAACCAAAAGACGAATCTTTTTAGTTAAGGTCCACATATAATATTATTATTATTAATATTTAATATTATTTATGGTCGACATATAGTATTTATTATTATTTTTTATTTTGTTAAGAACGAACATTACAACATTTCTCCATACATAGTTTTAAAACCATATGCAAGGCCTTGCACATGGTCTTAAAACCATTTGCAAGGGCCTCCTAAACCATGTACAATAAAATCATGGGTTGTTTAGGAGACCTTGCACATGGTTTTAAAACCATCTCAAAGGCCCTCCTAAACCATGTACAATAAAACCATGGGTTGTTTAGAAGGCCTTGCACATGGTTTTAAAACCATCTCAAAGGCCCTCCTAAACCATGTACAATAAAACCATGGGTTGTTTAGAAGGCCTTGCACATGGTTTTAAAACTATGTGCACATAGTTTTAATGCACATGGTTTTAAAACCATGTGCAAGGCCAACATTTTTTTGCGGATAATTCAATTTTTTATTTTTTATTATTTTGTTAGGTAGGAACATTACAATATCTACCGATTCACATTTTTTTTACGGATAATTAAATTTTTACTTTTTTATTGTTTTGTTAGGTAGGAATATTACAACATCTTCCCCATATTAGGTGGTTTTTATGGCCGACATTTATTTTGGCCTATAATTAAAAAAAAAATTATTAATAAAAATAACGTTACATAACGTTACGTAACGTTACAAGATCTCTCCCATATTGGGCTGTAGAGCGCCTCTCGACGCAATTATCATACACATAATCTTTTTAGACTTGTTTATCACCAGCGTAGATCCAAATCCTAGGCTCTATCAAGCGCCGAGAGGGATCAAATCTCTTCGTAGGTATTCATTGATTTGATTCAAACCAAAAGACACATCTTTTTATTTAAGGTCCACATATAATAATTAATTATTAATATTTAATATTATTTATGGCCAACATATAATATTTATTATTATTTTTTTTATTTTTTTATGAACTAACATTACAACATTTCCCCATACATGGCTTTAAAACCATATGCAAGGCCCTCCTACAACCATGGGTTGTTTAGGAGGCCTTGCACACGGTCTTAAAACCATTTGCAAAGCCCTCCTAAACCATGTACAATAAAACGATGGGTTGTTTGGAAGGCCTTGCACATGGTTTTAAAACCATAAACCATGTGCAAACCATTTGCACATGGTTTTAAACCATGGTTTATGGTTTTAAAACCATGTGCAAGGCCAACATTTTTTATTATTTTGTTAAGTAAAAACATTACAACATCTCCCCCATATTGTGTTTTTTTCCTCACCCATATTTTTTTATGGATAATTAAATTTTTACTTTTTTATTGTTTTGTTAGGTAGGAAGATTACAACATCTCCCCCATATTAGGTTTTTTTTCTGGCCGACATTTATTTTGGCCTATGATTAAAAAAATTATTTTTTTATTAATAAAAATAACGCTACAAGATCTCCCCCATACTGGGCTGTAGAGCGCCTCTCGGTGCAATAAGTTTGTTTTATCAATACTAACATTTATGTATATACTAAATCAATTATAATATTTTAAAATATAATCTAAAACATCGAACTAATTTATATAAATTTCTGATTCTCCCTTCCAAAAAATTCCATAGATAGTATCAATTCATACGTGTACTATAACCGTCGCAATATTTTAAAATATAGTCGAAGGCATTGAATTATACAAATTTATAAATTTATGATTATAGATAGTATCATTTGCTTAATTTAATAAATAAAAAATCAATATAATAAATTATCAATATGAAAATATATACCATTAAAAGACTTACATTTATATTATTTAAATAATTAATAAATTAATAAAAACATAACATTATATATATATATATATATTAACCATTTGGTTTTGAAGGGTTTTTTTATTGGAATCTTGTAATTTTAATTTTGCAAAATTTAAGCAAATTATGTTTTGATGGTAGAAATAGATTCAGCACTTGCAAAATCCCTTAGGGGACCCAAAATTTTAGAGTTTGACAGTTGTAAGAGGATTTTGAAAAAAAATATATCGGATTTTTTCAAAAGCATGCTAGAAAAATCAAAATTTATGTTCGAAATCATCTAACATTTAGACTACGCGATCAAAAATATTAATGCATTAAACACACACACACACACAATAATGGATAAATTTGTATTAATAAAAGAGGGAACAACTATGGATAAATCCTGCAATTTTCTTATACAAAAATATTAAACAAGTTCTGATAAGCAACATGAGCTTTATTTTTCCAACTGTGATGTTGTCTATTTAATTGTTTTACAAAATATTCCTACATAAGTCAACTATTATACTAGTATATAGTCTAAAAAAACATAATAAAAACTATTTTACAATACTTTTTTAGAAAATTTGAGCTTGATTTGCATGGACCCTAAGAGGCCTTTCCAATAGCATAGTAAACAAGATGAATGGAAATACAAGTTGGAATCCAAATTACACAATTGTTTCTTCTTCCAACCTATCTCCTATTGTTTCCTTGAGATTGTTGGATGCTGAGAAGTGCTTTGATGCCCTCCATTACATAGTTAGAATTTCGAAATAAAATGCCTTGGAGAGGAATGCGACCTTGAGATCCAATGGTGAAAACTTGAGATATGACGAGGGTAACAGGTCTACTAGCCAGGTCTAAAGCAAGGCGGGAGGAGATAGAAGACTCAAAGACTAGTGTATGGGGAGCCAACAATATAGGAAGGAACCATACCAATATAAGGCTAGCTAGGACGGAATGCTAAAACATGCCATTGTGAAAGAAATAGTCCCCATATACCGATGAGCCAAGAGGGAAGGAAAAAACAGTAAACATGGATTAAACCAAATTTGAAGGGCTCAAAGTCAATAGGAACAAAACCAATAGGCCTTTATACAAAAACATATAGCCACATAAGCATGAACAAAGCCACAACAGATAAAACAAAGTCGACAAGCCAAAGCAGGCCATGAGGTAATTTTCTAGAATATTCTTGAGTAACTAAGCATGAAAACCAAAATTGCAAAGTAGAAGCCAAATTAACAGGAGGATAAGGAGAAAAAAATCCCAGGCAATGAAGCTCATAAAACAAACTTGGATCCATACTAATGCCCAAACACACATAGAAACAAGAACAAGACGTGAGCTAGCTATAGTTGTTCCTGAAGTGTTTCCCACACACTAGACAAGCTTCATGATAACATAAAAAATCATATTGCTCTTGTCCATATTGGTAAACTGACTATGGAGAGGGGCCTATAAACTACCATATGTAGGGGTAATAATGAGTAGAACACCCTTAATTGTGCAATGATAGAAGGAACCATCGAAGAAGTGAGGGAACACATGGGAAACTTCCCTTTAAGCCTTTGTTATCATGATCTGACACATGCTCATAATGCATGGAGAAGATATGAAGACCCATTAGGGGATGGGGTGGTGTCTAGTCCTGCCTTCTTTTAAAACAAGGTCCCCTTGATTTAATGTGCAATCTAAGTCAACAAAATGGTCAATTGCACTATTTAGAACCCTCAACGGATGGTAACTTTGCACATGTTGAAATGATTGTATTATACTTTGAATTCAAGTCAAAATTCTTTGTATTTGAGATTTTCTAAGTTGGATCCTTTCTCTGAGATATCTGATGATGGTCAACAAATCTCCAATGATTGTGAAACAACTGATCCATTTTCCATATGCAAGGTGAAGTCCTCTCCACATAGAAAGAGTCTCATATTGGTTATTAATTGAGACTCCAATCCCCCAAACACAGAAAAAACCAAATATCTCTTGGGGACATACAAACCTGTCCCCCCTCCGCACCAGCAACCCCAATATTTCCTTTGGAGGCTCCATAAAATAAGAGGGTGAAATGTTGCCTTTCTTTAATCCAATCCTTCACAATCTCTTCAATAAGCTTGATTTCCAATTTGGATCAAGAGAGGGAGTTTATTTAACTTTTGATTGGGGAGGAAGAACCGACAAGAGAAATTCTCATATCCAGGCATTATCTTCCACTTCTAGGTAGTTTATATTTAACTTTTGGTCCGATTGTTTCACTGAGCATTCCCCTATATTGAGAGGCAACCATTCTTGGGGACATAGTTTCATTTTCAAAGACTCTTTTGTTTCAGGCCAACCATATCTTCCAACAAGTAAAGAAGGGGATAACCTTCCAAATTATTTTTATGATAGGCTTGTTGTGGAGAGACTTAGGGTATGATCTATGCCAATTTTGGGACATGCCTTTCCAACTTTTAGGTATCTCAAGTTGGATGCTTAGATCTACAATTATATATTTCTAGGTTGAAATTGTGAAGTTTCATTCCATAAAGAGATGGATGAAGGTTTCTTCAGAATTCTTGCAAATATGACATCTTGAATGGCCATGATTGCCTCTCTTTTGAAGGTTCTTAGCATTTTCCCACTTCCTGGTATACAACTTATATGATCTTGAATTAAGGGGAGGGAATAGATACAAATTTTCAAGATTGGGTAACTATATGTGGAGAACCAATAGTGGAACTAGAGAGCTAGGCTAAGTTCTCCCAAATTTTTGGTGAGTTCCATTTTTAGATATTTGAGAAGATTAATTAACAATCACCCTAAGATCTATCTCTAATTTTGTGACAAGGATTTGAGCTAGGATGAGAAGAGACAAAATTACCTGTCGTAGTGTGTTGTTTGGAGAAGACTTTGCTTTGAGATATTCATTGTTGACTTCTCTTTAAGCTCTCCATGACACCTACAAATTAATAAAAAACATGTTTTCTCCATTCTACTAACAACAAATCTCATGAAACTCAAAGCAAATTAGATCTAACAACATACCAATTGATAAACACAAGTATTGGGGGGACAATTGAATCCTTTCTTGTCACTTCAAAGAAATAATGGAAACTTACAACCTTATCAATGAGTTGTTCCCCTCCTCCTTTGACTAGGTTCCCTTGTTCACTTCCCAAGTATTTGATCACAAAAAGTGTTAAGAAAAAGAGTCTGTCACAATTCCTCTAGCATAACTTTGCTCTTCAACCCTTTCTCTCTAGTCCTCATCCCAAATGCTTCCTATTTAGATTTAGGATTTGGGTGATGAGAGTGAAATTCTCAATGTGGGATGGGAATCTCAACTTCATTTCCTCCATTACACAATTTTCCATAGTTTGGGAATTTGCATGGTTAATTGAGGTTTTAATGCACAAAACACATATGCCATGTATTTTCCTTCCACTTTAAGTTTGTGGAGACTTGATCTTAGATTTTGGTAGGCAATTCAATCACCGAAGTTTCCCATTTTGGGTTGCATGAGTATTCACTCACACCTGTCATCTATGAAAGTAATGGTTAGATTAATATATTGTGTCTCTTTTAGTGCTTCATCTTTGTGTTCATGTTGCAGGCAAACATTAGATTATTCTTTTGTCCTATGTTATTGATGTTGAATTGTGTGTTAATAGGGAACCTTTCCTATGTTCCATATCATGGTCAATGCACCTTAACCTATAGTTGTGCATATACTTCTTTGTTAGAGTTGTTTTCTGTTAGAACAATAATACACTCATTATCACCTAATTACAATACTTAGTCAATTTTACTGCTTTTTAAGCTTTAATACACTATGTGGTGGACTAGGGGTGCTTAGTTGGACAAATGCCAAGTCATATTGGGGCTTTCACACCCACATGAGCATTCCAGCTCAATCAACCAGCCACATGTGCACCCCCATCATTGCTGGTGCACTCCCATTCATTGAATGTGGAAATGTAAGTTGACTTGGAGCAATAGAGTGGGATTTTGGCCAATTTTGGCTTGATTTGGTGCATTAAATGTTGCATTGAGACTCTAAACCACCCATATTTCAACACCCACACTGTCCAAGGTGTAATCATTGACCCTGTTGAGGCCTAGAAAATCGCAGGCAACAACAAAAAGGGAGTCTCCCCAGTCAACGTTCCCAACTAACCTGTGACTGTTTCGTATGGGGAATCCGTCCGGTTTGCGGTCCGGCTACCGTAGGTCAAATAATAAAAATAAAGGGTTTTACCGGTTGTGGCCTGGTCCACCGTGTATATTTTTGTGTTTTTAACTTTAAGTATGATATGCAAGTGCCTATCTAACATGCAGATTGATAAAGAATACGAGGAGCGGTCACAATGTGACGCGCAGGTTCTTACCTCTTGTCTTAAACTCTCTCGCATCTGAATCACACACAACATAAAATAAACTAACTAAGTTGTCCCTAGGGAGCGATATTATCGTTTAATGAGTAATGTATTACTGTTCATGTATTAAGATAAATCCCAGGCAGTTGTTCTTTGAATCAAAACACATAAACATAAAATAAAGATATGCACAACAAGATAGCTCATCGTTTGTTAAGACATTCATTACTCACAGTGGAAATCATCATAAAATAAACCAGAGAACATCCGTACAAGAACATAGGTTCATAAAGTTAGAACGATCTCACAGTTAATGAAATACGGCTGAAAACGAAATAGTTCCCCTTCAGCATCATTCATTGCACAACATTCGAACATTCCACCCAAAACTTTCTCCAACAGGAAAAGTGGTAATTATATTATTGCAAAACGAAATAGTTCCTCTTACAACAAGTTTTTCACAAGTCACACTGGGAAAAAGCCCCTATTTCTGTCTAACTCTCCTATACTTATACCAAAGGCAAAACCTTTGGGCTGCCCCAACTGTTCCCTCTCACTGTTTTGTCATTTTGTGAATGTTCATGATTCATCCAAACGTTACATTCCAGATTTAAAATTTTTTATGAAAAGGGGCCAGCTTGGTAACTAAAAAACTCCTTAAGCTTGAGCCTATGCTCTTAATGATTTTGCCCTATCATCCGTTAGTATTTTTTTTTAGGTTTGGATGGTCTCAGTCTTTCGCTCCCTTCTTCCTCAAGCAACATTCCTGTTTTCTTTATGCTTTAACTTCTTCTTTCAAAACTGCTTATCTTTAGCTTTACCTTTTAGGCATATATTCTTTGCAGCAACCTTCCTATCTTGCGTATATCAGATCATTAGTGTTTGACAAGGTAATATAAAAACGATCAATCAAGCGTTCTATAACATGAGCTATAAAGAAGTATTAATGCATGAAAATAAAGAATGCCAAGACAAAAGAAATCTCACAAGTTTGTGCCTAAACCCCAATAAAGCAGACTCTACCTCCCAATCCAGGCATCATTGTACTAAAACAAAACCCTCCGACGAGAGCAAAGACCAGGACCAAGTACCCACTACTCTTTGAAAAACCAAACCCTGAAATGCGTTCTCCAACCCACGGGCACCCTCCAATATTCCATAGAACAGTGCAAAACATATCCGAATAGCGGGAAAACTCCCAACGCCAACACTAAGCACCAGATAGATAAACTCTTCATCGGCGAAAAGGACAACAAGGAAAGGGTGATTAGCCTACTATGGAGGCGCAATGGCGGGTGACACACCTACTAAGGGTTTGCAATCAAAAGAAAACAATTGGCAAAAATAGAACAATTGTGTCGGATGGTTAACCCACTCCGAAGCCGCAACAACAGGATTAAAATAGACTAGGGTTGCTAGAAAATGAAACCCTCAGCGATTGAAAATGTTGAGGCCTAATCCCCAATAAAAAAGTCCAACAAAAATCCGATAACGAAAAGAGCCATGAAATCAACGCAGGTAAAAATCGTCGAAACTTTTGTTATCAATCCTCCGAAACGGCGGCTGTACAAAGGACTGGTGCCCCGATGGTGACAAAATAAAACACCTAAACTAAACAAAAGTGCGTTGGCAGTAGGTGGGAGTTTGGATCGAGTCGCTAGTCTACTTAGCCTCTGCAACGGCGGCTGCATAGGAGATTCCGATTCCGATTCATAACTAATATAATTTCCGATAGTGAAAATAAAAAACCCCCCGTGAGTCACAATTTAAGTAAAAAAGCACCATCAGCATAAAAGATATTCATTTAACAATCAAATTTGCAATAACTTTAAACAATCCCAGCATATCCAAGCAAGACAAAACTTTAAAAGGAGGGTCCCAATTTTTTGAAATATGGGAAAAGGTTGCAGTTGCAACAATTGGAGACTACCTGGTAAACCTGGATCTCTGAATCAACTCCTCTTTAAGTAAGATATTGTTTTAGCAATAAAGCCAAAATGTTGAATTCTTCTATATGTCCAAATTTCCCCAATGGCAAATATACGTACTTTTACACATTGATGATAGTCCAATCTTAGGAGAATGGAAACCCAAAATCTCAAAGTCAAGATAACTCTTTTGAGGCCAAGTAGATGAGTTTCATTTTACCTCTATCTTCTGAGTAGCTTCCAGCTTGTACACCACAGGATTGTAACATATGGTAAACAAAAATATTCATTTTTTCCTCATTCTCATGCCATTTTGCACATTTTTGTGCTTTTAGATTTTCTGTCCTTTTTTGAGTCCTCCTCATGCCTTTCTTTCTGAATTTTTTATTCAGGATCCTCTATCCATAGTGTCCTTTTGTGTGAGAGATGTATTTGATTTTTCAGCTCACGGATGGAGAAGAACTTTTGGCAAATTTGTACTCATATGATTCGGTGCTTTACTTTGATAGATATTGCTTTTTAGGAGTTTTGACTCTTATTAACCTTTTGGCTTTCAATTTTTTGGCATGGGATCATTTATATATAATATACTGTTTACCTTGCTTCCTTTCCGTGGGTCTTTTGCTGTCACCCCCTAGGACATTTTTTTTTAAGGGATTAAGCAGGACTTCAATGTGTTCATAGCCATTTATGAAAAACCACTTACTAGAAGAAATTCTATCACCTCAAACAAAAATGCACAATCTTACACCCAAGCATTTCAGTTAATCCAAAACCCTGATGCTTTCCATGCAACCAAAAGTTTGACTCTTTTATTCGCATCAAAAAAATCTACATCAATTAAAACATGACATAAAACAAACAAATGACCAAATCAATTTATTTATGTACAAAACAAGAAACAATAAATCAAGAAAAATAAGGTTTGAGAACTAAACCATTAACTGGTAAGTTCTCCTCCCATCCCTGCAAATCTTGCAATTTATAGGTTGAGGGGCCAAGCTTTGCTGCAATCTGAAAAGGGCCTACCCATAACTGTTGAAACTTCGTGTGCTTTCCCTTTTCATCATGTGGGTGATCCCACTTAAGAACCAAGTCTGCCACTTCAAATTCCTTTGTTCCAGCTTTGTGCTTGTCAAACCACCTTTTCATTGCTTCCTGTTGTTGCTTAAAACGTTCTTTGGCCTTGGATCTAGACTCTTCCGCCTTCAAAAGATTATAAATTCTAAGTTGCAAGATTGCATTGTCTGTGCCTCTAGACTCTTGGGCTATTATGAATGATGGTAGCATAATGTTCGGAGGAAGTATAGCCTCCTTTCCATAAACAAGGGTATATGGTGACACACCTAGGGAATTCTTGGGTGTAACCCTATCATCCCAAAGAGCGTTTGGTAACGCTAAATGCCAACTACTCTGGTTTTCTATGACAGTCTTTTTCAAAATCTTAATCAAATTCTTGTTTGTAGATTCTGCTAATCCGTTTCCTTGTGGGTAGTAGTTGGCAGAATAATGCAACTTAATTCCTTTTTCATGAGCAAATGCAGTTAATTTAATGGAAGAAAAGTAAGTAGCATTATCAAAAACTAGGGAAATTGGAACCCCAAACCTGGTCATGATATGATCATGCAAGAAATCCATGACAACATCTTCATTGACTTTTCGTAGTGGAATGGCCTCGACCCATCTAGTGAAATAGTCTGTTGTCATTAAAATATATTTGTGCTGCAAGGAAGAATTTGGTTTTATTTCTCCAATGACGTCAATTCCCCATTGCTCAAATGGTTCCGTTATCATAACCGGCTTCAGTGGTCCTGCTGCTTTGGCTTGTCTTCCCCCACACCTCTAACAGATATCACACTTTCTCACATGGGCATGAGCATCCTTGAACAGCGTGGGCCCTGAGAATTTTGCGGGCTGTCGTATCTCCAGAGAAATGGCCTCCAACAAGCCCATCATGTAACTCAGTTATAACCTTTTTTGCGTCTTCCTTTTCTAAACATCTGAGAAGGACTCCATCATAATTCTTCCTAAATAAAATTCCATCAACAATCTGATAAGCAGCTGATTTAAGGCGCAAAGCTCTTTGTTGCTTGGAATTCCAATTTTCTGGCAACATGCCTTCCTGAAGGTAATGAACAAGGTCTCGATACCAGGACTCTAGTGCTGTAAAAAGAGGACATACTTTCTTCATATGTAATTCAGCTTCATTTTCCCAATCGCTTTCTTCATTGTTATTGCCTTCAACCATTTGTTTGCACAGTCCCTGCCCTCTAACTAAGTGCACCCTGCCCTCTAACTAAGGCTGGCTTGAATTCGAGGTCATACTCTTGTAAAGCTGTTACCCAATTGCCTCTTCTTTCTCCTAATTCTTTTTGCACGAAAAGAGACCTCACCGCTGGGTGTGGGACTATTACCTTTGTTCGGTTCTTGAGGATGTATGGCCGGAATTGTTTTACCGCTTTGAAGACTACATAAACTCGCTTATCCACAGCTGGGTAACTCAATTCGGCGCCTTGCAGACTAGTGCTCATAAATGATATAGGGAATTCATCTCCCCCATCTTCCTTCTGAGTAAGCACCGCTGCCAATGAATCATCAGATGCGAAAGTGTACAAAATAAAATATTTATCAAAATCTGGGATTTTAAGAGATGGTGCGTGAGCAATAGCTATTTTTATTTTGCTGAATGCATTCTTTTCTATGTCAGTCCACTTTAATTGTACACTTTGCTTCACCATTTGCTGCAGAGGTTTAACGATTTGAGCAAAATCAAACACAAACCTTTGCACAAAATTTATTGTTCCCATGAATGATTGCATACCTTTCTTATTATGGGGTAAAGGGATCTATTCAATTGCTTTAATCCTTTCTGGTTCTATGGAGATCCCCTTCTTAGATACCACATGACCCAGTAGCTTTCCTTCTGAAAGGGATCTATTCAATTGCTTTAATCCTTTCTGGTTCTATGGAGATCCCCTTCTTAGATACCACATGACCCAGTAGCTTTCCTTCTGAAACAACAAACACACACTTCTTGGGGTTTAGCGAGATGCCATATTTTCGGCAATGCTAAAAAATATGCTTTAAATGAAATGTGTGTTCTTCTCTTTTCTTTGAAAATATCGTGATGTCATCGAGGTATACCACAACACTGTGGCCAATCAGACAGCGGAAAGCTATATCCATAGCCCTTTGGAAAGTAGCTCCAACGTTTATGAGTCTGAAAGGCATCCTTCTGTAAGCAAAAGTCCCCCATCTTGTTCTGAATGTAGTTTTGAGTCTGTCTTCTTCAGCTACTAACACCTGATTGTAACAAGAGAATCCATATAATAAAGAAAATAACTCAAAACCCGAAACCATTTGCAATATCTGTTCCATGGGTGGAACTGGATAATTGTCTTTATCTGAAGCGCGATTTAAGTTTATGAAATCCACACATAGTCTAATTTATCCATATTTCTTCCTTACTGGTACCAGATTTGAAACCCATTCTGAATGTCTAACTTTGAATATGATTTTGGCATCCAGTAATTTCCTTACTTCATTCTGAATTAAAGGCTCAAGTTTGGGATGCATTTTCCTTAAGGGCTGCTGATAAGGCTTGACCCCAGTCCTAACAGGAATGACATGCTAAATAATCTTGGTGTCATAGGTTTTCAAATATTCATATGTCTAGGCAAACACATCTTTGTATTGTTTGAACAAACTGATGAACTTATTTCTTTCACCAGGGGAACAACGCTTTCCCAAATTCACGCATTTGGGCTCAATTTTAGTTCCTAAGTTTATCAGCTCAAATTGTAAATATGAACTATGAGTCTTCACATTTGCTGGTCTTCTGAATTTGTCGTTTAGATCAAACATTCGTTCTAAAGTCCTGACTCCTTTAGGAATGAAATTGTCAAATTTTAGCTCAGCGTGATGTTCTTCTGCATCAATAATTGCCCCTTTGAAAGTATCATCATTTGTCAAGCATTCAAGGATCTGCTGATCATCATCAAAAACTCGTAAATTTGTAATCATGTCTAGAACTGAAGGCCTGAAAAGCAATTCAATAGAACAACTATTATTAGAGGGTACAAGCCTTGCAGTTGAGGTGGCTAACAAATCAGCTACGGCATTTCTTAGTCTAGAATTTGACACAATATTAAATGCACAAAATTTTTTAAGCAAATCCCATCATTTTGGTAAGCTTTTAAATGAGGTGAAATGCAATGCATCTGATTTCGAATTTGCTTCACAATTATTTCAGAATCTCTATATACTTTCAGATTTTCCACTTTAAATTCAATTGCTTTCCTCAGTCCCTGAACCAATGCTTCATATTCGGCTGTGTTGTTGGTACAATCAAACTCTAATCTACAGGAAAGGAAGTGTTTAATATTCTTTGGATTGATCAGGACACAACCAGCTCTTGATCCTTCCAATGTCTTAGATCCATAAAAAAAAGTGTCCAAAAACTATCTATTTTTACCGTATCTGAATCAGAATCTACATCTAAAGCTAAGTCTACTATTTTACAATCAATTTCATCAGCCTGCGAAAACCGAAGGAGATCAGGTTGGGTGTCTGATGTAATGTTGGCTTCTTCTGCTTGGTAATTTCCTGGTTCCAGCTCAATAAAGTAGTTCCCCAAAACAAAATTCACTGGTCCATTCTTATCTTCTAGCTGCATGACATTGTGTTTCATGTGGGGCTCTCTTATAAATTTAATTTGATTTGGGCTTCCTTTATAAGGTAGCCACAGATGTGACCAGTCTAAAGCAAAATATCCATTCAGCTTTGCTGACCAATATCTACTCAAAACAAGTCCATAAGCCTCAGGTATGTCTGCTACTACAATATCAATGAATTGACATACCTTATCATTTGAAGATAAGCGAATGATAACATCCTCCATTTCCCCAACTACATTCACATTGGTCCTGTCTAGCTGAGTGACCTTCCAGGTAGATGGTTTGGGTTGTCCATTTATCCTCCTGCATACTGAAAGTGGCATAACATTTACTAATGCCCCTGAGTCTATTAGACATTTTTGCATGTTATGATTGAAAATTTCAAAAGTGAGGAGAAAAGGTGGAGTTTTATACTTGGAATTACCTCCCACACTTGCTTACCCAATTTCTTCTTCTTCGGGTTGGGTATTAACAAGAAGTTTCTCTTCTGGCGTTTCTAGTGCTTTTAACAATTTTTCTTTCCGCTGTGGCACATTGCACATTTAGAATAGTGAAATGTTTGCTTTCACCTTTTTGATATCTTCTACAATGTCATACTCCATCCTGTGTTCTGTGAAATTCGTCTTTTCATTATTTATCTTCTCTTCAATGGGCTTAGTTGGCATGCTGATATGATTTGGACTTTTATTGGTAATGGTGAACTCGAGAATTTTATTCCATAATGAACAAAATAAATATATTCATTTAATTGCATTAATCATCATCTATAATCTCAATGAACATTTAATATTATTCATTTTTACTATGAAATCAAATATTTCTTAAATAACACACTTATAACCATATATATTTGAAAAAAGTATATTACATATGAGAAGATTTGTTTCTCCATTTGTTTAAAGTATCTTCCCTTTTAATGATTCTTCGTCAGAAACGCCATCTCATATGAGTGTAGAATCTATATGCATTTGTTTCAAGAACTTAGACATAAAAGAAATATCCATTAGCAATGTGCCCTTTAGGACATGCTCATTTCCTTACAAATGCGTTAAGTGTTTACATGTACATTTATATGAAGATCATCTATCTACAACTCAGCACACCAGGTGATTGAATGTATTCCACCAAATACCAAAATATGGACCCTAGCATCCATAAAAACTAGTAGGTATCTCTTTCTAAAATATACAAACAATTACCATTATTTCATTGTACCATCTAGGAATGCTTGTGACTTGTACTATTTGGAACGGTGATTTACCTAGAGTCATGATGGCCCAAATTAATTACTATTTAATAATTTCACATAAAAAAATTAGCATTGCACTACTTGATATTTCGACATATATACTCAATGAAGATAATTTTAGGTTTGGATATAAAATATGAGAAAACAACCTTGAAAAATAGATAACCACCCAATGTCATGATGAAAATCTTGTATGAGACTAGTGCATACACATATAACTATTAGATAGATGTGCTTAACATAGGCATCCTAAAATTAATTATAATTATATGGTGACAATATTACAAGGGATCATATAAGAATTATGGACAACTTTATGTCAAATCACATAAGTAATATGCAGCCTTAACAAATGATGATCATGTGGCTTGAGACCTGCCAATTTTCATTAACAATGAATGATTTTTATTAATGAAGAACTATATAATGTAGGTGTTTTAATACCACAAACCATATTCTTCAAAATATATATCATCCTTATACATAATTTGTGGTGCAATATGATAATTGTTGGGCCATCCACATTAGTTGTTTCATACTCTCACAGATATTTCTTTACCTTCGACACAATTAGATATCTTCTAAATGCATCTGCATCTTTCTCTGTGCAAGAAATATGTTTCTAAAGGGTATATGGCACATTATTGAAGACATTCATTGGATCCAATATATATGCCACTTTAAGTTCTTTCCGAGTATCTTCCAGATGCATTTGTATCTTTCTCAATTTAACAAATATGTTTCTAAAGAGCATATGACACATTATTGAACACATGCATTGGATCCACAAGTTCTTTCCAATGTGGGAGATTGTAGAGTTTGGAAGACATCTTCATGCCTTTTGGCATGTGATAAATAGGAATTTTGAAGTCATTATATTGTTGTCAATATTAGATAGGTCTCCATTGAACATATCCTTTTAGATTGATTCCATGTAAGATTTTTAATCTAATTTAACCAATCTACTAGCATCATGATTCAAGGAGGGAGTCTTACCTCGATCTATTCATTAAAATATCTCTTTGATTGAAAAAAATGATGACCTGGTTGCAAACACTTCATGTGCCCTTCATAGAAACACTTATGAAAATTTTTAGAATACTTGGAAAAAATTTCCTTGCCATAGCATGGGTGAGTGGATAATACTTTTGTGTTTATTCCCGAACCATAAAAGTAAGAAACATATACATGATGCATAATTTTTTTATGTATCCCATTGAATTATAGTTACTAAAATGATTTACATTGATTAAAAATGAGGTTATACATGAGCATATTCCCATCACTGAAAAGTCATGGATTTCCAAAAAATCACACCACATTCCATAAATGACCTTTCATTTATAGGTCATGAGCAACATATTCTTTATCAATGGTTCCAAATAAACGTCCATGTCTCTCACTTGATTTTTTCTGAGCACATAAAGGAACAATATCAAATGTTCTTTTCTGCACAACAATCTAAGGAGGGATGTTATAATTTATTAGGAGAACAGGCCAAGTTGTAAACTATAAATAAAATTGATTCACTCCATCCATTGCTAATCGATGTCTTATACTTCATCGTTGATGTATAAATTTTTCAATCCATGAATTCTCTTTGTACTTCATTTCCTTATAATTTGCAAGAATGTGCAACATGTCTTGTCCACTCCTATAATTTTACATAGAAATCCATATATTCGACTAAATATTTACAATGAAACATGCATCCAATACTAGATTATGGGCATGTGGCATAATACTTTTTGTGCGATATTTGTTCCATTTAAATTAGAGAGATAACACCTTGTTTTGCATTTTGTACACGAACTTATCTTTATGTCATCCTTTGTATAAGATGTAATGTTTTTGACATGTATGATATACTTTGTAATCAACTCCCAAATGACACAATGATTTTCTAACATCTTTACATGTACTAGGAAGTACATTGCTCGACGGAAACAAATTATCTTGAAACAAAATTATCCAAACTAACAAGATTAAAGAACTTGTAACACACACTATAATATCACTATTGTCTGACCAAAAACAAATTACTTTTTTTGGGTACATAACGTGAGTTTGTTACGTGTAATGTCACACATCTCCACCATACTGGGTTGTAAGCACCTCACTACTCTCGATGCAATTACTGTTATTATTATTACTCTTATTATTATTATTATTATTATTATTTTTAGGAGGTCCACAATATGTATTAATGTGAGCTCTCCCTAGTGAGTAACACACATTTGAGATGATATATAGGCCTAAAATTTCACTAACTTTAGAATGACAAAACATGAAGTTGTAGTCACAATCTGAGAAAATCGCTTTGATAGCGGGAAAATCACCAAATGTTGGGTAAGCACTTTATGTGGATTTATTGCACGATTCTTTATATAGTGGCACTAGATTTATTTGCAGCTCTGTATCACTAACACTCTCCAAACGTATTGGTTGATTGGTAAAAATATTGAATAACCTTTGTTTTCAAAGATTTTTTTCACTCATAGTGACCTGACCACCGTTTGCATTCTCGAATTCTAAGGAATCTAAGGAACATTTAACATCAAATAAATATTTGGATGGATACCATATAATGTGTATTCTCCTAGATGAGACTTTGAGAAAGGGATAAATCCATGTGCACTCTATAGAATCTATGGGTTTTGCAACAATGGTAGGAGGAAAAATATAACAATAATAGCCAACTAGATCCTAGCAACAAGATGAAAGAAACCCACTAGTAGAGCATCCAACCCTATCGAGTCATTAAAGCAAGGTAGCTTCTTCACTAAAGCAGGTCGCTCACTAGGAGTTGGATTTAACATAGGTTTCACCATCTAATGGAGAAACTTGATGCAATACGAACCATTGCTTCCTAGGGAGGGACGATTTCTAGGTGGATACTAGTGACCACCCACCTGTTATACTAACTCAAAATGGTTCCACATCTTAGCAATTATACTTTAGTTTTGCAAGTCCCAAACTTCCAACTCATTTTTCAATCATTTCCCTTTCATTTTTGGTAATGGATGTAAGCCATTAATATTTGATTATGTGGCCTTCAAAACTCATAAAGCATGAATTAAGCTTGATAATGGTCCAAGAAACACCCTAAACATCTTTTGTATGCAAAAGTTGCACCTTCAAGAAGTTGACATATCTGCTAGCCTCCTTAGGACCTACATTCCTTTTTCCACATCAGTTCCTAGGGTTATGGTGTTGGATATTTGGGGGTTTTGCATACTAGGGGATCATAATTATGTTAAAAGTAACTTTTGGCCTCTTGTAATGTCTTCTTGTGAATCGCCATGGCCAAAACTTCAAAGATAATCTACCACCATTCTAGCTAGTTGTATTGCTTTGTAGTATATAAACTTTTTTCCATTTCATTCATTAATAGAATTTGGGTTTTACCTTAATATTATGCTCCCTGCAATATATTTACGTGTGTTTCCATGTTATATTGTTTCCCTAGATAAAATCCATATCAAAAGACAACAATTCATACATGCAAATCATGATGCTCTTTTTGGAATAATGTTTTTCATCATGCTAGCTTGATTTGTTTCTCCAAAAAAATGCATTATGTGGTGATGTTAAATATCATTCCAAATCATGGTAATGTATTGGTGTATCCTCCTTTATTTCCTCCTTTCCTTACCTTAATGATGAGGGATTCATTCACAATCTCATTATTCTAGGTGTGATTGTTGTTCTCCTTATTTCTTCTTTTATAAAAATATCCCAAATCTGCTCCAAGGCAAGGGTGTACTCACAACTATAAATGCTATGCACGAACGATTACTAGGATATAAGATCCATTCACTTTGATAGACACCAATTTTGGAAAAATTCATAAACTAACTACAACCATTTCTTTGGTTATGCAAATGGACCTCCATGTCTCTCTAAATTGGTTATTAAAGCTTCGAAGTCGTTGCTCTATTTCTACAAGCATTATACACTTCTTTAGGGAACTCACTATATTAATGAATTCATAAGCATCAATTTAGCCTTAGGAATTCCTTTTGTTCCATCAAAATTTGCATTCATTTTACAACATCTAAAAGTTTTATATGCATCGATTCATAGTTGTCCATTCCAAAACATATAAAACTTTTTCTTATAAGGTTTAATTTAATACAATTTGAGTTTTTTTTATATTTTTCTTTAACCAAATGAATCTCCTTAGCATAAGAGTTTTAGCCTCTTGTAATATCTAATGCATACGAATTTTACCTTCTTGTGAGCTCTAATTATCAACTGTTTGACATAGTTGTCACTCCCTAAACTCTATTAGGTATCGAGTTGGACATAATGTTATTATTTTTTATCATGATATAATATTTGATTGGTGTTTATCTCGTGCCCCTCTTTTAACATTGTTTTTTTGGTGATGATATTTCCAGGTGCCATGTAGGCTCTTATTTTAGCAGAGTGCATGAATCTGAGGTACTTTTATAGTATCTAGTATTGATGAGATTTTTCATCCTTTCAATATTAATTTGATGGTGCTTTTGCATTGATTCACCCATCTCCTTTTAGTGAATCTCATTTTTTTTGTAGTAAATGGCCTTCTAAATTTTGAAAGGACACCCTTAGACCTTTGCATGTGGATTCCTTAAACACAGACCCTGCTATTTAAATCAAAATAGAGCAAATCCCTTGCCACAACATGATGTCCCGTGCAATTTTGACACTTGGACCTACCACTTCAACATAGGGCCACCTCACTTGCCACACTATCGTTCCAATTAGCAAGTTTTGTCATTAACCCATTCAATAATGGCATAAAAAAACATCTTTACATAGTCAAGACTATTACCTCAACAACAATGCATCAGGGAAAACATTAAGAACCCACATTAAATCTATATGTATAATAAATGGGTGAATTCCTATGATACTTGGGAAAGTGTGAAGGCTATTTTATCAATAATATGATATGTATATATAATTTTTTGGCGAATCTTTCACAAAATTATAGAATCTTGTAAAATCATGGCAAATCATTCACAAAATTTTAAAACCTACTAAAGACTAAGTAAATCTTTCACAAAATTAGAAAATCTTGTAAAATCTTGTAAAATCTTGGCTAATTTTCATTAAAATAAAAAATTTGTAAGGCCTTAGAAAATTGGTTGAAATTTGACTTAATAAAATTTCCTATATGATTTTGTATCACTTTATATTTTCCATTTACTCTTGCATTGGAACACCTTGTAAAAAAATCCAAGCTAATTTGTTGTTTTTACTCATTAGAACTACTTGTATGCTACTAAGTTCAAGCCTCCTTAAAGATAAAATATAGAGATGATTTCATAAATGTTTGAAATATACAAGCACTTGACCAAACAGTGGAACTCATTTATTCTACTACACTTATTATACAATCAATTTTCACAAATTATGTGGGACCTAACCATCCCCCTCGATCTAAAAATATAGCTACAATAAAGCTAGTTGCTTGAAGCACTACCTTCAACATTGTTATTGTCAATTTTTGGTGAAATTGTATTTATCTCACTTTAAACACTAGAAGAACCCATTTATCATCCATTATATGGATATTATATGCATTCTCATAATAGTTGACCCTCTCGCTCATTGATGTGTTGCTCAAAACAACTTGAATCATGAAGAGAATGTGGGTTATTGGATTGAGGCTTTTGAAAGTATGATAATACATCCATTTTTTTAGGTTTATTTCCATGATTGTTGTTTGACATCTCACTAAATATTTCACAATTGAAATATCAAATCGATCTAGAAACCAAAAGTGAAACTTGCATGAAAAAAATAATATAAAATTAGTACAATTTGTAAGCTATCCATGATGACATAAATTGTAGAGGCTAAAAAATTTGAACCTAGTAACCTAAACTAATCCATGATTAACTTCAAAATTAGACTTGAATCAAAGATACATATGAGTTTTGATTTCTTATGTGTTAAAACCTAATATTTTATTTACATTTATCATTGCCAAAATACCTAGTAGAAAAAGTGGCACATTCATAAGAGTCAAAATTTAAAATATACAATAACATTATCTCCCTAGTGGTTCAATAGTATAAGTACCCTCTTATGGCTCACACATGAATTGTATAAGTACTTATGTGTTCTTACACATCAATACTATAAGTACCCTCCTATGGATCATGTTTGGAATATAATTCCCTACAGAACATCAACAATACAAGTGCCCTCCCCCTCCTACGATGGGGAACATTAATAATTTTTCGTCAAGATGGCATTAACACATTACATGCTGTGCATTTCATTATCATAACGTCATGCCACTTAGTGATTTTATGCAATCCTATGTCATTTTCGAATTTCACTTTTTATAGTTGATAAGAGTTTACTACAACTTTTTCTTATATATGACCTTAAACTATACAAGTTTTATTTGAGCTTGTAGATGACATAGGTTGTTTGATGCTTATGTAAGTAAATTATGAACTTATACATGTAGTATAATTATAATTGCTTATATCTATGTGACTTCGCACATAGTTATTAATAACAAAAGATCTTGAATTAGAAACTTAAATATTATTGAATATATATTTTTTATTTCATCAATTATGATAATTAAATATTGTATATAGATAATTGATGATTCAAAGATTGTGGATCGAAAACAATTAAAATGTCATTAAATATATTTTTTATTTTATAAATTATAAATTGTGATATTTAAATAATATAACTTTAATTGATGAATATATAACTTTATGGATTTGTTAGCAACTAGCTGCAGCTAAATAGGTAAACTTTATGAGTAGAATTAAAAATAACACTTAAATGGCTAAGGAAAAAATAACCCTAATAAATTAATACTTGACCATAAAAACTTAGTTCAACAAATATGCATCACAATACCATACCTTATCAATTTAGGTATGCAAAAGAGAAAATTAAAACCCTAGACAAAACTAAGAAATTAAAAATTAGTGGAATGAGAGAAGTAATGTGCATTTTACAACATATTATTGAAGATATTGTAATGTCCATCCTATTTGTTCTTCCTAATATATATTGTTTGAATATAATATTTTATACTAAACTTTATATATATATATATATATATATATATATCACACCACCCAACTTCCATAGTATCTAAGGATTTTTTAACAACCAATACATCTCTTTTAATCACCAAGAACACGTCAATAGTATAAATTCCCTCTTATGGCTCAGATTTGGAATAGAATTCCCTAGAGAACATCAACGATATAATTCCCCCCCTTCCTAAGATAGCGAACATATTAAAAATTATAATTTTTCATCGAGATGGCATTAACACATTACATGTTGTGGATTTCACTATAATAACATCATGTCACTTAGCGCTTTTATGTGATCCTATGTCATTTACAATTTTCACCTTTTACAATTGATTAGGGTTTACTGGAACTTTTTCTTATATATGAACTTAAACTATATAATTTTTATTTGAGTTTATAGATGAGATAGGTTGTTTGAGGCTTATGTAAGTAAGTTATGAACTTACTCATGTGGTATAATTTGCAATTGTATATATCTATGTGACTTCGCACATTGTTATAAATAAAAAAAGATCTTAAATTAGAAACTTAAAATATTATTGAATATACTTTTTATTTCATAATTTATGATAGTTAAATATTGTATGTAGATCATCGATGATTCAAAGATTTTAGATCGAAACAATTAAAAAGCCATTAAATATATGTTTAATTTTATAAATTATAATATTTAAATAATATAATTTCAATTGATGAATATGTAACTTTATGGATTTGTTAGGAACTAGTTATGGCCAAATAAGTACACTTTATGAGTAGAATGAAAAATAAACCACTTCATAACTATCTTAACTTCTCAAATCTTCTTTTGAGAGTTGAGCATATGAGATAGGTTCCATGAGATGTTATGGAGCTTACTTAAGTGGTGAGTGATCTAGCTAATTTGCATCCACTCTAGCTCCTTGCATTAGGTGCTTCAAAAACTCACTCATACAGGACCGTATTTTACCCACCCAAAGACTATTACATACCCCCTTCCCAATGGATTGACCACTACGAAAATAAATTACCACATCCATAACTAATTATGTTGCTTTCCTTGAGATCTCTCTTGATAAATATTATGAGTCCAAGTGGAAACCTTGCAAAAAGTTGAGTCAACTTCTTAGGAAAAAAAGTCCAAGTGATAAGATGGACTGGATTTTACTCACCTAAGGACTATTACGTACCCCCTCTACAATGGATTCACTGCTACAAAAATAAATTACCATATCCATAATTAATAATGTTGATCTCTCTTGATAAATATCATTAGTCCAAGAGGAAAGCTTGTTAAAAATAGGCCAAGTGGTGAGCTTGGAAATAATTTCCATAATTAAAATTATGTTTCTTTCCTATAGTTCTCTTGATGAATATTACGAGTCCAAGTGGAAATCTTGCAAAACATTGGGTCAACTCCTTGAGAAAAACAGTCCAAGTGGTGAGCAAAAGTTGGACTTGATAGTCCAAATGGAAAGCTTGCAAAACATTGAGTAAACTGCTTCAGAAAAAATAGTCCAAGTGGTGAGCAAAAGTTGGGTCCAAGTGGTTGTTAGCACCATTTCTGGGCTAAGCAATTGGTAAGAGATCTAGCAAATATGGTGGAATAAGGTTTGTAAAATTTTCATATCATGGAACCTTGAAACACTATTGATGAAGGTCTGCAGGCGTTTGAAAGGACATTTTTAGATCCATAATGACCAAATACATAAGAAATTCTGATTTCCGACTTTGAAATACATAAGAAATTTTGATTTCCGACTTTGAAAATGCTTATGAATGAAGAGATCCGCCCTTAGTTGAATAATAACAGGAGATGGACAGCCTGGATGCGCCGTGGAAAAGATAAAAGGCCAGAAATCATTTCCGCACGAGGAAAATCAAGAGTAGAAGTCCGAAACAAGGTAAGGTTTGGTTACAAAAGTGTTAAATCCGACTACCTCCTCCTGCAGTTTAGGTCCGACGGTAAATAATGGCTCCGAGATAAATCAATGGCTAGAAAGCGCAGGAGTAAAAGTCAAAATCGGGAAAAGACAAGTTCGTTCCTGGAAAGCTAAAGTCTCAATTTCTGATTTTTGTTATCCGGGATCGGAAAGTAGAAAGTCTAAGGATTTGGGCGTGAAAAGTTGAAGTTATGATTTTCTATATCCGCCATATCTATAGTCAGAAAATATTTCGTGCAAATCATCGGTGCAGAAAGAAAGAAGAAGGGTGGATACCAGAAACCAAAAAGACAAAGGTTTGGTCTTGAAAAGTTGAAGTTTTGATTTACGACATGTGACCATATCTACGGTCCATAAACCATCCGCATCCAAATCAATGGTCCAGATTGATCCTAAAGGTAAAGGTAACTTTGAAGGCTGGAAGCCGAAAACGACAGGATTTTGAAGGGATTTTGGGTTTTTTGCAGACCTCAGATGAACGACTGAAAATAGATCCAATGCAGATCGACAACGCAGAAAACAAAGGGGTGGAAAGGATGATGCGAAGGCAGGAAAATGGAAAATTAAACCTTCGAAAGGTCATGATCCCGTCTTCTGCATTCTGCAGACCATAAATCAATGGTGCGGAATGAGTCTCGAGAGAAGATCTACGATCCAAAATTATTTTCACAGGAAAATTACAGAGGAGGAAAAGCGTTGCAAGCCATGGTGGAAACCCTCGAACCGGTCGTTTCCAGCATCCCTGTTGTGAAAACTCCTCAATTGATTCATCATGCATGCTCCAACGCATGTTTTCTGTTTGGTTTCATGATCATGGCGGATTTTCCAGATCATCGTTTTGTTATGAATTTCGTTTTCACGCTTAAACTGTTTTTAGCTTTGTTTCGAGGTTGGTCGCGGGAGCTTAGGAAACTATAAATATGCCCTCAATAGAGGGAAACAAGGTTGGAACCCGTAAGAATTTTGTGTTACGCTTTATTGAGATCTTTACAAATAAAAGTTGCAGATCCAAATGCTTGTTGTTGTTGCAAAGATTCCTGTGTGATTTGTAGTTACAGTATGTTACTTTCTTTCTTCTGTGCATGTCTTCTTGTTAATCTTTCCATTATGTGTTCTTCATGCCTGGAATAAGTGTATAATAGTTCAGAATTCATCTTGTATGCTCTGGCTATTGTTTTCATGTATCCACCAAAATATTTCCCTCCAAAATTGATGCAGAATTCATCCTTAGATGCTATGTGTTAATGGATTGTTCTTATTCTCTCTTTATCATCAAACAAACAACTATCTGACTGTAACCGAGTGCTACCTTGCCTCTATTGATCTTCACCTACAAATTGTTTTGTAACTCATCTATAATTTGTGACTCCATAGCCCAATTGTGCTTACCCTTTCTCAACCATGAATTCAACCTGAATTTGTTTTATTTTTAAATCTAGCCTTGATAAATATCCTATGAGAGATCCATCTCTGGAAATGAGGAAGCCAGCTCTCCTTTCCTAAAGTGAGTCTATTGTTACCTTGGGGTTTACCCTCTGCAAACTATGGTGTAATTCTGAGCGCTAACAAACTAGCGTTGTTGTCGGGGATGCGAAAGTGCAAATCATCCCTCGGAGAAACGACAAAGACTCTAAGGAGAAAGAGTTTCTGTGGGAAAACAGAGACTCCTGCAATTGAATAAGGTTGTATAATTTTCCCTAGCGATTCCACTGAAAGCTTTTGGAAGGTGACTCCACTAAGAAGACCGACGACCAGAAAGACCGATACGAGGAGGAGGGTTCAAACCTTCCCTAAGTATGAACGACATATTTTTAGATTTGGCTGTTGATGATGGACAATGGTCAAATATCAATAAGGTCGTGCCTCTTTCACATGGCGACTCCATCTTCAAAGAATCCAATCTGAAAAAATGCTCTATGGAAGCTCCATTGTAAAAGGAGCTGCAAAGTTTAAGGAACTAATTCGGTTTCTCCATCATCAAGATGAGTTCTCGAGCCGCAAGGTATGCTCCTATGATTCTGGTTTTCATTCCTGGTTATCCCAATCGAATACCTAAGATAGATTGGCTAACATATCTCCCAATATTCAAAGATCAAAGGAATGGTAATGCTGGCATTCATTTGTTTAGATTCTATAAGCATAGACATAAGTTGGGAGTAGAATTGCATGAGGATTTTTTAATGAAAATGTTCATGGCTAGTTTAGAAGAAAATGTTAAGTCATGGTACGAGGGATTACCGTCAGGAAGTTTATCCTCCCTTAAAGACTTTCATACAATATTTCATGAACATTTCAATGATCAGTATCCTTCTCTACTGTCAATTCAAGATTGTTGCACAAACGATAAAGAGTTCATTGAAAATGTGAAAGACGAATGTGGTGATGATCAGTATTTGGATGAATAGGTTTTAGAGATCTTACATGAATACTCAGCTCAAAAAGAAAGACAAACCAATTTCCATGATATTCAAGAAAATTCCCAGCAGTTGGTACTGTTTCCTTGACTGAATTTGACATAGACCAAAGCTCTGTCTCAACCAGCTATGTCTCTCTTCATGAAACTGATGATAATTTGCAGCAGTCTTGTCATTCTCTGTGTGGCCAAGAAATAAGTTGGGACTGTAAATCAAACTCTTCGTCATATTATTCAGCCCCTGAAAGTTTGTCACAAGAAGAGGATGCCCATGTTCAATCAAAAGACCCCCTTTTGCAACAGCAGTCTCTCCAAAATTATAGTGTTTATATGGGTGATTGTATAAAGAACTCCAACTCTGGAAAATGGCAGTCTGACAGTCCTTCCACATGTTCTGAAATTTCAAGTAAAGAGAAATCAAACCTTGAATCATGGTTAAAAGGAAGATATGAAAGTTCAAAACCTGTTAATGAAGAAGATTCCATGGAAATCCAAGGTTAAAGGGATGAGGACAAAGAAGATAGTGAGTGTGATGAAAGTGATAGTTTGCCTTTATGTTATGCTTCATTTGAATTGTTGAGACATATGCTTAAAATCTCTAAGAAAGCACGAAAACTTGAGAATATGGCATGTTCAGAAATAGATAATGAAACGGGAAAACAGTCATGCCACAAATCCCATTCTAATCCTTCTTTTGATGAGCAAGAAGATAATCAGTCCAATGATATACATGAAGAAGGTCATACTAATTTGCTTTATGAAAAATGTAATGAGCATGTTGACAATTATGTCAGTGATATTTTTAAAGAAGATTTCAACATGCCTATATATGATGAATGTGAGGATGGACCCTTGGATGATGCACCCAAAGAACCAGCAATCTGCAATCATGGATTGGACCACCTAGAAGAAATTGAGGGTCCTAAGTGGGATGTCTCTTCATGTTTTTCAAATTCAAAATGTCAAGAAGAGTGCATTTCACTTTATTTTCTTGAAGAAGAGGAGGACTCCAAATTGGATACTTCTTTATGTTTTTTAAATTCAGAAATTATTTTTCCCAATTCTATTGAGGAACACAATGATGTTTCTTTTGAAACACTTGGAGGGAATCAGGTTTTTAAATTCTGAGATCTTAGATGAAAAAGTTGATGTCTCATTTGCAAATGGTCAGGAGCATTCCTTGCATGGTTTTCTTGAAGATCATTTTGGTAGTATGCTAAAGGGGTTGCAGTTGGAACAGTTATGTCGTGGCAAACAAATAACATAAGATTTTGCAGGCTATCATGATTCAATGGAAAAATACATGGAGAAGCTTTGCAGTGGTAATGGTTGGTTATGCCTTTACACAAAATATCAATTTATTTATCATAACCTTTTGTCATTAAGTCTGTCATCTCTATTTTTTATCAAGCATGAAGAGAAAATTGGTTTATGGGATCATTTGTTTGATTGGATTCACTATAATTCAGAAGTTACTTAACTGAGAATTGATGCTTAGTAAGTAGGGTATGTAAGTAGATGTGAATAAGCTCGACATGGAGATCATTTATTTCAGTTTTCCAGTTTTTGTTTCAACATTAGTTCATTTTTTGCTTTCAGAGCATGTTGAAGATTTCAGGAAAAGGTTGGGAGCCACCCAATGGATTTGGCACCTGGTCTATGGGGTTCTTTGCTACCTCATTGGGAGGATAGCATCCCAAGTTGGAGCCAGTTGTTAGCACCATTTATGGGATAAGTAATTGGTAAGAGATCTAGAAAATATGGTGGAATAAAGTTTGTAAAATTTTCATATCATGGAACCCTAAAAGACTATTGATGAAGGTCTGCAAGAGTTTGAAAGCACATTTTCAGATCTGGAATGACCAAATACATAAGAAATTCTAATTTTCGACTTTGAAAATGCTTATGAATGAAGAGATCCACCCTTAGTTGAATAATAATAGGAGATGGACGGTCTGGATGCGCTGTGGAAAATATCAAAGGCCATAAATCATTTATGCACAAGAAAAATCGAGAGTGGAAGTTTGGAACAGGGTGAGGTTTGGTTACAAAAGTCTTAAATCCAACTTCCACCTCCTACAGTCTAGATCCGACGGTAAATAATGGCTCCGAGGTAAATCAACGGCTATAAAGCGCGAGTAAAGAGGAAAGTCTATCTACAATCGGGAAGCGGAAATTCTAAGGATTTGAGCATGAAAAGATGAAGTTCCGATTTTCGATATCCGCCAGATCATTACAATCATAAAATATTTCACGCAGATCAACGGTGCAAAAAGAAAGAAGGGCAAATACCGGAAACCAAAAAGACAAAGGTTTGGTATTGAAAAGATGAAGTTTTGATTTCCGATATTCGTCAGATCTACAGTCCAGAAACCATCTACATCCAAATCAACGGTGCAGAAACCATCCACATCCAGATCAACAGTCCAAATTGATCCCTAAGGTAAAGATAAATTTGAAGGCCGGAAGCCGAAAAAGACAGGATTTTGAAGGGATTTTGGGTTTTCCGCAAACCTTAAATCAACGGCTAAAAATAGATCCGATGCAGATCAACGGTGCGAAAAACAAATGGGCCGAAAGGATGATGCGAAGGCGGGAAAATGCAAAATTAAACCTTGGAAAGGTTGTCATCCCATCTTATGCATTTCACAAACCATAGATCGACAGTGCAGAATGAATCTCGAGAGAATATCTACGGTCCAAAATGATGTTCACGTGAAAATTACATAGGAGGAAAAGCGTTGCAGGCCATGGCGAAAAACTTCAAACCGATCGTTTTCAGCATCCATGCTGTCAAAACTCCTCAACTGATTCATAATGCACTCTCCAGTGTGTGTTTTCTGTTTGGTTTTATGATCATGGAGGATTTTCTAGATCATCATTTTGATATGAATTTCGTTTTAACACAAAAACTGTTTAGTAGGTCTGTTTCGAGGTTGGTCTCGAGAGCTTAAGAAACTATAAATATGCCCTCCATAGAGGGAAATAGGGTTGGAACCTGTAATAATTTTGTGTTATGCTTTATTGATATCTTTGCTAATAAAATTTGCAAAGCCAAATGCTTGTTGTTGTTGTAGAGATTCTTGTATGATTCGTAGTTACAGTTTGTTACTTTCTTTCCTTTGTGTATGTATTCTTGTTAATCTTTCCATTATGTGTTCTTCATTCCTGGAATAAGTGTATAATAATTCAAAATTCATCTTGTATACTTTGGTTATTGTTTTCAGGTATCCACAAAAATATTTCCATCGAAAATTAATGCAGAATTCATTCTAGATGCTCTGTTTTGATGGGTTGTTCTTATTCTTTCTTTATCTCCAGACAAATCGCTATTTGACTGTAATTGAGTGCTACCTTGCCTCTGTGGATCTTCACCTGCAAACTGTTCTGTAACTCATCTATAATTTGTGACTCAATAGCCCAATTGTGCTTACCCTAATTCAACCATGAACTCAACCTGAATTTCTTTTATCTTTAAATCTAGCCTTGATAAATATCCTGTGAGAGATCCCTCTCTGAAAAGGAAGAAGCCAACTCTCCTTTCCTAAAGTGGTTCTGTTGTTACCTTGGGGTTTACCCTCTGCAACCTAGGGTGTAATTCTGAGCGCTAACAGTGGTGAGCATCGAAATAATTTAGTTGGGTATCGTTAGATTAAGATGATGGAGGACATTTTGTAAGTGAGTAAGCCTATCATCAACAATCCTAGCTTGGGAAGAAGATAACCAACAAAATAGCATCGTGAGGTAAGTTGGGGACATAACCCTTCAATGGTTGTTGATCTTCCTAGATAAGATGGATGGGATCACTGGGATAGATGGTGTTGTTGGTCTTGTTGGGATCGATGGCTGGATGGATAGGATGGATAATGAATAAGGGGGGAGGGGAGTGGCAGTGAGTCCTTCTCACCTAATATTCGGAGCATTTTAGGAGTATAATTGCTCCACGAAATTGGCAAGGCACTGGCCTAGTGATGTTGCACTAGCAAGAAGAGTTTCATCCTTTTATGGATGGTAAACCCAAAAAGAAACTTGGCCCCACCCTCATACACTCAAGCAAAGAATTGGGTTTGCTAATAGCTCACCAATACCATGCAAAAATCTGCCTGAAGGCAACAACAATATTCAAAATAATAAATAGCGATGACAAACCCCACATAGGGGAGCAGCATGCCCTCTAGGATTTGAACATGGGTCATTGTCACGACAACCACTCCATGTTGCCACTAGACCACAAATCGATGGACATATATAGTTTATGCACATACATATATGAAGTAATCAGATTACTTAAGGTTCACAAAACAAAGAGACAAGTACATAATTTTGAGATGAATTTTGCCGAAAATAAGAAGCTTGCCAAGACACACAACGAAATTTTTAAGATGCATGTTCAACAAAGGTAGTCAATAATGAAGCTTAGGAATATCATATATGTTGCATCTATAATATTTTGAACAAAATATCACCAAGGGTCTAGAAATCAACTTGTCAAAAATATTGAGGAAAATCTCCCAAAATATCAGTAAGCATAATTTGGACCTGAAAAACTCAGAAATGTTGGTAACCTGCGAAACTTGGGAAAATTCAGAAAAATTGGGAGAAATAGGAGATATTTGCATATATGCAGCAATCAGATTAGTTAGGTTCACAAAATAATGAGAGACAAGTGTGGACAGAAATTTTGTTGAGCTAGTCCATAATGAAGCTGAAGAGACAATATATAAGAGGAATCATTTTCCTTTAAAGAGTGAAGGTGAAGACCTTAAGGCTGTAGGAAAAAAACATAGGAGGAAGAATACTGAGATTGCCACAAATCGATGGCACCAATAATTTTGACCTATTATTGAAAGTGGTTCCAGAGGATAAAGTTGAAATTGGCAGGTACATGTAAAATGATAAATTGACTACACTGTTATGTAGGAAGAACAGGTAAAAGACATTTAGATCTAAGGATGACTATGGTTAATCTAGTCTTGAATATTGACTGATGGTTAAATGCACAATAAAGTTTAAACATATTTTTGTATAAATTTTGATGATTTCCATAAAAGTCTTATTTTCCTTCAAATAAGGGACATGTTCCAATGATAATTACCCTAGAAGGTCAAAGATCACATGTTGGCACTTATACTATTTTGCCGATGGTAGCACGGGCCATTCAAGGTAATAAGAAAAAAGAGGAATATACAGAGAATGAGACAAGGTTGCTGAAAAGTAAGCCAAAGCAAATAAAGATACGGTAAAGATGGGCATGAAACAACTGAATGAAGGAACCAAGGAGGTTCCAGAAAAGACAGTTGAGAAAAGGATATCATCAAAATCATATGATATTTCTCTTGGATAAATTGTAAAAAATGGTTCTATCCGTGATGCAAGGAAACTTACCCATGCATGTAATAATCAACTAAAATTTTGACATGAAGATGTGCAGAAAAAAAAATCCTAACGAACTGTCCCATTAAAGGCTGCTATCTACATTCTAAAACTAATAACTTTGAGAAACCAAATGAGGATTTCAATAGATAAGAACTCAACCACAACTTTGGCAGAAAGTTCAGAGTTTTGGATAACCACTCTCCACATTACCATTGATTAGCTCTGGCACATGGTGCACACAAGTACTGCCTCTAGGTTGCAAGCAATGCCTTTCTCCAAAGATTTAACTACATTGAAGCAACATCAAGATGGTGAATATCAAGATGTCCTATCTATGAAAGAGTTGTTTTGAACCATACACTTAAATTACAACTTGAAAAACTTAAAGAAGAATAACACCTTTCAGCTGATTCAGTGAACAAAGAAGTGCACAAAGGAGAGAAGGGGTCATTCTGACATAAAATGTTACACCGTAAGAAAGACTGACAACCTCTAGAAACACCAACAAATATTACAGTTTAAGCAAACCCCGTTGATAGAGATTAGAAAATAGTTATATAGCAGTTTAATCTTTCCCTCAGGTCAAATTCTACCTGAGAGAATTATTGTAAAGTGTATATATGGAAGAAAACAATGCATGCACAATTGTGTTCAAAACAAAGGCCAATAATTTTCATTGATTTTTTACACAAACTCAATAGAACACCTCCACTTGCTCAATCTAGTAGTTTTGTTGAAGCCTGGAGCTTAAACCATTAGAAATGGACCCTCAAAGATTTGTATCCATCTTCAAGAATACAAACAAAAAAAAATTCCTCTAAGGTGACCATAACCGAATACCATTCTGACAGATTTATCAAACTTGTGTTTGAAATCAATTATAATGAATTTTCAAAGCAGTTGAGAATTGCAGTACAATGGGAAAGACACAAACATTGGTATTAGTTTGTTAAAAGTAAATATATGAAATTTGATTGTTTTTGCTCAATAGTGCTTCAGGCTCAAGGAATCCTAACTACTTTATATTGCAATTTGTTGTTAGGATAGAAAAGAGATGAACATATTAGGTGTGGCCAGTGATAATGAAGGTCATTTTCACTAAATGTCAAGCTTCTTACTCTTACTCCTCTAATGATACTGATTTCTGGTGCCCACTACCAAGCTTTGTTTGTCAAGTTGGTATTAATTCTAATTCTAATCTTCACTTCACTTGCAATTGTTAAGGATGCTAAGTTAAAGTGTTAATTTCTTATTTAAACCATTTGATTTGCTTGTATGCTTGGGTCACAACAAAAGTAAAAGGGATGCAAGAAAAACAAAATGATAATATGACTACTGGAAAATTACAAAGGTCATAATTGTGGTAGATAGAATTTCAAAGGTAGTTAAAGAGACAGAGGCCATAACTTCCTTTAGCAAGCATATTATTATTATAATTATCAGCTTTCAAGTAAATTTAAAGGAAAATATTATTTCAAAGGTCATGGTCATGGTACTTGTTTTAGTTGTGGAAGATATGGCCATTTCCAGGCTAACTATCCTTATCCAAAGGATTCAAAGCCTAAAGATCAAACCTACATAACAAAGGAAAAGAAAGAAGAGTAATTTGCATCAATATCTCTTTATTTTGCTTGGATTGTTGACTCGGGGTCATCTAAACATATTACTTGCAAGAAAGAGGTATTTTTTACTTGAGATCGTGTTCACATGCTCCTATTATGATTGCTGATAGCACAAAACATGAAATTACAGGTATTGGCACTGTTCCATTTATGTACAAGAATGGTAAGAAAATTTAACTTACAACTGTCTTATATGTACCAACCATGTAACCGAACTTGACTTTTGTATCAAAGTTGACTGCTAATGGCCATCAGATTATATTTTATGATAAAAACTGTATTGTTATTAGTTAAAGATAGCAACAATTAAATTTGTGATGGTTACTAGGATGGTGGTGTCTACAAACTAAATATTTCGTCACAACATAGCTTGTGTTGTTATAGAAAAATCAGAAGTTGAGATTTGGCACCAAAGGTTTGGACATCCCAACTTGGAAAGCTTAGAAAAACTTTCAAACATGGTGGATGGAATACCTCAGTTAAATAAAGTTGAAATAATGTGTTCTAAATGCACACCTGCAAAACCATGGGATGAATTTCGGCTGTCTCTATTTGAGAGCCAGAAAACCATTTGACTTAGTTCATGGAGATTCGCATGGACCTATGAGTTCAGCTTCACTAAGTGGAGCTAAGTATATTTTGACCTTTTTTGATGATCGATCTAGGTATGTGTGGGATTATTACTTGAAGGACAAGTTAGAAATATTTGAGAAATGAGAAGAATTAAGGAGTATGGTTTAAAACAAATATTGTTTCTCAATAAAAGACTTGAGGATAAACAGAAGAGAGAAATTCAATACAGAATACATAGCTCAACACAAAAGCAAACTTCCCTATACAAAATTAGACTCTTACAACTTAAGATACCAGACTCAAGGGTCAATCATCTACAATGAAAGATCACATTGTTGCACCACAAAACAAACTTCTACAGTAGCTACTATGCAAACATAATAGCTTTTGAGGGCATCTGAAATCTGTTTCACAAATCGTGCCTTTTATGGAAAATAGAATGCCTACCTTAACCCTTAGTTTGAGTCTAGAAAAGCGTCATACTCAACAAACTTAACACTGAATGACTTTATTCAGGCTTCAATTACTCAAGAAATTTGTTTACCAAAGGACTTAAGATACATTTGCAATATCACCCTGTTCCAACTTCAAAATACTATGAAATGAAGTTATGCTATCAATGTAGTTTGCCACAAACCCATTAAATACTAAATACTAAATTCACCAACAATAAAATCAAATTTAGTTTTATAAATGAATTCACTTTACCATTAATGCAATATTGACAAGCAATTCAGGTCCAAATTTTCATAGCTCAGAAAAATTCAATTCACAAAATTTTAGGTGAAACACCATCCAAGGACTGGGAAAATGCAGATAAGAATGAATGAAAAAAATATATGGTAAAATTTACAAGCGAGGCCAAAAATTCTACAAATCAAGATTTGGAACAATACAAGATTACAGTTGCTACTGCAATCACAACATAAATTGGAGAATATTGACTCCAACCATTTGATTGTAGCCTCAGAGATATCAATAGGTCTAAGCAGAGATTAAGTACAAAACGAATTTTAAGGCATAAGGTTAAAAATACCGAGAAAAAAGGGGGGAAAGAGAATATATGAGGGAGAAGATATAAATCTGTGGCCATTTTTAAGGCAAGAAACATACCTGTTTGTTTTTCAGTCCAAGGATATGTGAAAATGGTTGGAACGTGAACTCATGAAAATGATTGGCACGTGAATTGAAACTCTGAGCCTATTGAAGGTTCAAAGGCAACTAGTAATTATCAGCTTAGTTATATGATCCTTTATATAGGGATGAATCATTCATGTGTAACTAATATTGCAAAGAATTGGGGCTATTTACCCAGAAAAAAAAACCCTACTCCATGAAAGCAGAGCGAATGGGACTGGACACCTAATTCGTTACAAATGGGGAGGGTGAAATCGCTCTAAGAAATCCCCATTCCTAAAAAATCGATGCGAAGGGAAAGCCATAGCCGAAATTTCATGAGCAAAATGCCCTAACGTTGGTGAATATGCATGGGCTAAGCCTTTGCATACCATTTTTTTTAAATAAATTTGGAGCGAAAGATAATAATAATAATAAAAACTTTGCTATGTAAAAAATTCGCCCAAAAATTATTTGAAATCCCTTAAATTTTGGCCCTAAAATTTTCTTTTAATATTCAAACTAGGGTTAAAGAGTGCATGCAAACTCTACTGATAACCACACATGAATATCTTTTACAGTATGCAGCAGAATATAAAACCAAGAAATAAATCACAACAACACATCACAATATTGACACTATTATTTTGGGTATGGAAACCCCCGGAAAAACCCAAGATGGGAAAACCGGTGCAATAGTCAGATATAGATTTTATTATGAGAAAATATGAAACCTTTACAATCACTGCAAATTCACCCAAACCTGGTGAATACAGTACCCAGTAGAATCACTAGGCAAATCCTAGCTAAACCTCAACACCCTCCCGTGTTAGTGTATGGCCCAATTGTACAAAGCTTGGTGATCCTGCTGCACGCTCCTCCATCTTCTCGGCTAAATCCTCTGTCTGACTTTCTCTCTCTATATGTATCTTGTCTCTGTCAGAATACAAGTGTGTGTTTCCTCTCCACCAATTGATCTCTCTTTCATAACTTTAGGTAAAGAGAAAACCCTAATTTCACTTTCACTTTAACTAGTGGTAAAGCAAAAACCCTAATTTCTCTTTCACTTTAACTAGTGTTTCACTAAAGTTAATTTAGCTCACTTTAATTTATTTTCCAAAGTAAACTTAGAAAAAATAATTAAATGCAATTGGCTTCCTAATTTAAGTCTTCTGCATGCAGGAAGACCTTCCTTGTTGTTGCTAGCTTGACACTCCCTCTTGACAAGAAAGGGATTCGGTAGCAACCCCAACTTATCCCTGAGCTTCACAAAACTTTGTTTGCAAAGTGCCTTGGTGAAAATATCCTTCTTTCTCTTTGCCTTCCCCTTGCTCTTCCTTGTAAGGGCTAGAGCCTCCTCATCCAAAATCTGTGGGGAACTACTGGATGACCTTGATCCTTGACCCATACGGGTCTCCTCCTGCATAAAGTCATCCCATAGTCTCTGCGAATCAAGGAGCTTCTCCCTAGCCACAACACCTTTGACAAAGGTGTCCCATGGCTTAGAGAAGCCATTGAGGGCTATATGAACTAGCTCCGCATCCACTATCTTAGAGCCAACAACTCCAAGCTCATCCCTGATCTATGTGAGCCTCGTGAGATAAGGCACCACTACTTCTCCCTTGGCCATCTTGGTGTTGTGCATCCTCTCTTGCAACACCATCTTCTAGTTTTCATTCTCGCTTTAATACAGACTCTCCAAAGTCGTCCACATCTTTGCTGCGGTCTTCTTACCAAAAAGGTGAGGAACTATATGGTCCTTCACTCCATCCATGATAATCAGCATGGATATGGAATCAATCTTCTTCCAAGCCGCTAGATCTGTCGGATCTGTGGGTGCAACCTTCATGGAGTCAATGTGCTCCTCTGCATCACTGACATCTAGGATCATTGTGATCCTTTCTTTCCATGTAGGAAAGTTTTGAGCACCCTGGAATCTATCCTCAACTCTCAACTGCACAGCCATAGTGAAGTGTTACCTGTCAAACCCTAGATGTGGAAGTCTAGGTTTGTGTCTTCCTATAGATTTGCCCCTAATCTATCACTGTTGCTGCAAATCTCTCAACTTTAACTCACCAGAGCTCTAATACCAAGTAAATTTTCCTTTAATATTCAAACTAGGGCTAAATAGTGCATGCAACTCTACTGATAACCACACATGAATATCTTTTACAGTATGCAGCGGAATATAAAACTAAGAAATAAATCACAACATCACATCACAATATTGACATTATTATTTTGGGTATGGAAACCCCTGGAAAAACCCAAGATGGGAAAACCGATGCAACAGTCAGATATAGATTTTATTATGAGAAAATATGGAACCTTTACAATCACTGCAAATTGACCCAAACCTAGCGAATGCAGTACCCAGTAGAATCACTGGGCAAATCCTAGCTAAACCTCAACACCCTCCTATGTGAGTGTACGGCCCAGCTGTAAGAAGCTCAGTGATCCTGCGGCTCGCTCCTCCATCTTCTCAGCTAAATCCTTTGTCTGACTCTCTCTCCCTATCTATATCATGTCTCTATCGGAATACACGTGTGTGTGTGTCCTCTCCAACAATTGATCTCTCTTTTAGAACTTTAGGTAAAGCGAAAACCCTAATTTCACTTTCACTTTAACTAGTCGTAAAGCAAAAACCCTAATTTCACTTTCACTTTAAGCAGTGTTTCACTAAAGTTAATTTAGATCACTTTAATTTATTTTCCAAAGTAAACTTAGGAAAAATATTTAAATACAATTGGCTTCTTAATTTAAGTCTTCTACATGCAGGAAGACCTTCCTTGTTGCTGCTAGTTTAACAAAAAAACCCTACTCCATGAAATCAAGGTGAATGGGACTAGACACCTAATTCGTAGCAAATGGGGAGGGTGAAATCGCTCTAAGAAATCCCCATTCCTAAAAAATCGAGGTGAAGGGAAAGCCATAGTTGAAATTTCATGGGCAAAATTCCCTAACGTTGGTGAATATGCATGGGCTAAGTCTCTACATACCATTTTTTTAAAATTAATTTGAAGCGAAAGATAATAATAATAATAATAAAACTTTGCTATGTAAAAATTTTGCCCAAAAAATATTCGAAATCCCTTAAATTTCGCCCCTAAAATTTTCCTTGGTGGTAGCATCACGGAACACATCAAAGGGTATTGCACTATGGTTGGAGCAGCTCATGCACAAGTGTCACCAAATCAGTATTGATTGGAAAGTTAATGCTTTCATGGTTGATGATGCATTGGCTAAAATCAGTGCATTGAGGTAACTTCACTTTTGTTAGGTTTTATGAAACTTATGTTTAGTATAAGAATGTCACACTAAAGTGCACTAATTATTGGCAAAAGGATCATAGGGTGTGTTGTGATATCATGTATTTGGCATGTTCGGAGGGCATGGTTAAAAAAAAGTGAATCAGCTAGTCACAAATACAAAAAAAGCAAATGAGATGTTTAGTGAGTTAGGTTGCATCATGAAAGTCACTCAATGTTGAAGTGGATGATGCAATCAATACCTTTTTCAGCAAATTCGCAGATGTACATAAATTCTTAGACCATTTCCACAAGAACTGGGTTGTTGATGATAAGATTCGTAAGGGAACAAAATCTTAGTAGTGTTTTTCATTTTTGCATTTCATAAAGTTTCTATACCAGAACTAATCTTTTTTTTCGCATCTAGGGATGTGGATGAAAGGTTGTCGAGAGTTTCCTCATGTAAATCAAGAAACCAATAATGTGGTTGAATTATAACATTGCTACTTGAAGGCAACATTTCTATCTAATCGAAGGAAGAAACGTGCTCGTAGAATGGATTGGTTGTTTTATGTTCTCCTAACAAGTGTTGAACCTTGTTATCAATTCAAGGAGATTTTGAAAAAATGAGGATATCTAAACAACTACAAGAAAGAGAAATAGTTTGAATCATCAGTGGAAAAAGCAAGTAGAATTCCAGATAGTGATTGCTACCCTCATGAGAACACAACCAATGCTTACTGGGTGAGAAGTCAAACAGATTGTGATAAGAGATACTTTGTCACAAGGTAGCGCATGAATTTTATAGCATATGAATGTCCATGGTCGACTCAAGGCAACATTTGCAAGCATGCTATAAAGGTCAACTAGCTATATTTCCACTCAGGAAATTTAAATTCATTGCCTGGTCAAGATGCAATGGCTAACACATTCAATGACCCTCCCGAAATATGTTTAGAGCCCCAAAACTGTGATAAAAATGTCAACATGACTCTTATGCCCACTGATATTGTTGATGCAAGCATCGAGGAACTTCATATGGCTAGAGCGGAGGTATTTAGGAAACTACAATTTCTTCTAAACAACCCCCTACTACTTTGTTCAAGATGAACCAATTGAATGGTTTGCTTGATAATTTTTTGGATGATGATTTTGACTTCACACCTGGTTTGGGTGCTCTTGATTCATATTTAAAGAGGAAGAAGAGTTTCCTTAGCCCTGCAAAAAAAGAAAAGAAGAAACAAACGAAACAGTGGTTTGGAAATTGATTTGACCGTCCATGCATCTGAATATGAACCATTTGAGTTTTGATACCTCAACAAGCAAGGAAGTCCTTGATCAAATAATGCATTCTCTATGGATCTAGGTTAGTTTCATATCTTGATTAGAGTAATGGTCTTGGATTAGTGTACTTAATCATCGTTGTTCTATAACAAGTGTTGTGTTGTTGTTTGCAGCGATGAAACAATCCATAACCATGGTGACAAGCCAAGGCCATCCAAGTAGCCTACCCTGACATGTACATTTATATGAAGACATGGTCTTTCAATGTTTTTTTATATCTCATGCATAAACTGTAAATACTGTATTTTATTTCATATTATCAGGTGTTAGTGTCCAATATCTTTCATATTTATACCTAAAATTATCTTGTGAATGCAAGCATGTTATGTAGGGGAAGATGTGGATTCTATTTTGAATAAGCTTCTCATTGTGTTCTTCTTGCTGTAAGATTTGCATGGGAAATATATTTTTAAGGTTTCATAAGTAGATACTTCGATATTTTTGAGCCCCAAGCTTTGCCAACTCGATTTCCAAATTTTACCTGATTGAACTTTTGGTAGATATAAGTAGAATAGTCAACTCCAAAAATTTAGATTGAGAGGTTGGGGTTGTGTCTTTTTCAAATGTGAAGATAATTTACTAGACAATATTTGATGAATTAAGATAATGGCATGTCTTGTATCCTTTTTCTGGCCATTACCTTTAAAAAATAGAATTTATCCAAATGATACCAGTGAACAGAAAACTGGCTAAAGGCATTATCCTTTGCTAATGTCAAGATGATTTACTAAACATTATTTGATGAGTTAGGATAATGGATGAATTACTATACATTATCTTTTGCTTTGGTTTTGTTGCTCCAAGGTGTTCTGACTTGCAAGAACTACAAGCTGAATTATTCATGCTGCATGAAGATTTGCTGGTGATATTTTATCAGAATAACAATGTATCTTTATCATTTATACCTTGCATTCTACTTATGGACTTATAAATCTAATATTTTGACTATTCATTGTTAGGATCGATCCACTTGGTTTTTCAATGGGTCAAAAATGCCTCTTCCAGATTTACCAAAAAATATTATCTTCATCAGGCTTTGATGATTTAGATATGCCATTAATTCCTACAGAAGCATGACAGAGGTCAGATACAGTTGTGGCTGCAGAAACAATGCCAAAATGTCATGCAACAATATTAGGCATGATTGGAGTGTCTTTTTGTAGTTGGCTATATGCATTGGTTTACAAATGCATTGGGAGGTTTTATATGGATTGGTAAAATATGCACCATATTGTTCTCTTTGTGGGTTGTTTGATTTTACATCTGCAAATAAATGTTTTTTTGTGGTCTTTCTAAATATTGGATTTGACTGGCCTCTGCCAATGTGACTAGAAAACAGGACTGGTATATGCCTTAATTTACAATCTTCCAATTATACTATACTTTTCAATGTGTCCACCTCTTTGCATCATTTTCTCTACGCTAGTGGATGTCTCTTGAGTTTGAAGATATATCCATGTTCACTCCATGTTTATGGTGGGTGTCTGAAAATATATCCATGTTCATTTTTTTTTGAGAGTCCATTATAGATTTAATTTGATATCCTTTTACTCATATGGTGGCCTAGACTTTAATAAATGCAAATTTTTTGACAAGTTGTTTAGGGTGAATTAAGGTTTATGTCTTGACAATTATCAAATGGGTTTTCAAATGACCCATATCACTCAGATGTATCTGTACTCTTTAGCATCTTAATCTCTAACTCTTCTCTCCTATATTTGTGTATAGCATTTATAATAACGCAAATGACATTTCAGGGAATTTATAACTCAAACATCCTACAGGTTCAATTCAGTCATAGTCATACTCTTCGATGTTAAGTTAAAAAAATAAAATTTAAAAGAAAGTAACTTCACTTTACCTTGGGTAAGAGCAAGTGGAGGTAGCATAGAATCCATTAAGCTAATAAATAAAAGATCCCAATTTTGCTATGAAACATGGAAGGAAATAATTCATCATTATTGTTTCAAAGGGCACCCCATTTAGGGCTGCTTTGGCCCCCTTTTCTGCACTAATTTGGAGATAAGATAAGATAATTTTATTAATGTCCACTAATGATTACAAGTAGATCAACGGGACTATCAGTTACAATGATATGTTATGCATGTGGGAGAATCAAGCGATCTCCCTTAACGGAAATACAATATAAGCAACGAAAATAGAAAGAAGTAGAGATGTACAAGGCGAGCTAAGCTATAGCATGGAAGAGCTCTTTCTCCAGTGCCATCCCTGTAACCTTGCACAGGGGCGAAGGAGCTCAAGTGGACAAGATCCAGGAGCCAAAGTGACCAAGGAGGGCATGTACTCCTAACATCCGAGGCTGAACGAAGAAAACTAAGGGAAATGCAAAAGTGTCTGCTGTCCCGATTCGGAAGTGGTGGTTGCAGGTTTCCCTCTTGATTCTTGAATGATGTCGGCGTGGTCTAGGGTCCTGAGCGCCTCTCGAAGGGAGGTCTAGTCCGGAGCTGTTGTTGAGATCTCATGGGTCGAGAACCCGCAGCCCTTACTAATCTGGGATTTGGATCAATGTCGAGGTCAGTAGATCTCTTGATGCCCCTGGAAGAAGGTAGCACGCTGAAGAACGTTGTGATCCGCTGAGTGGTGTCTGGTCTAGTGGGAGGCTGGAGGATCTGCGCTTGAAACCTGAGGGCCTCCTGAATATAAAGCGCTATACATTTCTGACCGGTATATCTAAAGAAAAATGTTAGAGTTTAGGTTCCCCTGAACAACCAATAGAAGCGTCCTCTGATCTCATAGTAGACAGGATACCTGAAGATAAAATGTGACTCGGTTTCCACTTCTTGTAGACGACATTGAAGGCAGGGCCTATCTGATCAATCAATATGGTGGTCTGACTCTACTCGGAGTCTATGTGATCCTACTCTGAACTATCCAAGAGGGATCCGAAGAGCGTGCATCCAATGTATATTGGGGCTGACAATGAACCCGTCTCTGATCTCCAAGAAATGTTTAGCATAAAAGGCCATTTTGGGGCGCAATCCTCCTGGGAGATTAATCCAAGTAACCTGGATGAACTACTTGTAGATATCCTCTCTGATGATCTTGTTTAACTCTTGTCGGGTAGGAAGAAGGTGCCCAGGGGCATCCAGAGAGTACTGGAATGGGGGAAGATGATCTAACTGAATCCCTACTGAAGCAAGAAGGTTCGAGACCCCTGTGACCCAACACTTGGCGCTGCCTCGGTGGGTATCACGGCTGATAGTCTAAGCAAAGCAGTAAGCTAGAAAAGGGTACCTGTCACGACCTTTTGATGAGTCAGCTAACCCTCGAATCCGATGCAGGAAGGAAACCAATCTGAAAACTGTCTCAAGGCGGAAGGGCTAGGCTCCACATTCAGCGAGGATGATGTGCTGTGACACTGTCTGCTTACATCTGATGATACGTTGGAGAAGAAGGATCTGGACTCTCTCAGTCGACGCCCAATTTGACTAGAGTAGGGAGGGGCCCCAGATCTCTGATCCATAAGAACAGTGGGACAGATCAAAGTATTTAGCAAGTCCATCTTGGATGAGATATCCTGGAAATGGTGACGAAAACACTATCTCTCGAGGAGGGCTAAGGACCCATATCCGTTATTGATTCAAGCCTAAAGAGTTGGTCGTAGAGTGAAACGAGGACAGGAAAACTATACTCCTAAATAAGTGTAAGTGTCGGTGATCTCAACTACCTCCCCTTTGAATAAGAAAGGAAGGTCTGAGGTTTTCTTAACCCCATTGAAGATCATAACCTTTGTTTTGCTCAGATTCACAGTCAACTTTCGGAGTTCATAGAACAAGACTAGGGCATCAAGCTGTCTCTGCAAACCTTCTAGGGAGGAAGATAGGAGTACAATGTCATTAGAGAAAAGTAGAATAGAGATTAGGACCTGGTGGAGGAGGCACCCATATGTTTCCTCGGTATGCTCACGGAGGAAGGTCTCCAACTCGTCAATGTAGATTCCAAACAGGGTGGGGGAGAGTGGGCAACCTTGTTTCACCCCGATGGTGCTATGGATGAACTCGGATAACCCTTGAGTTGTGCGAAGGCAACCCCGAATAGACTCGTATAGGTGAATAATAGCAGTCAATAGGATCGTCAAGATGCCGATGTCTCTAAGTCGCTAGAAAAGATCCTCTCAAAACTGAGTCGAATGCTTTCCGAAAATCTACAAAGCAGTAGTAGACTTTCGAGGAGCAGTGATGTGCCTCCTTAATCACGGCTCAGAGAGTAAAAATGTGGTCGATAGTCTCATGTGCTGGTATGAACCCTGCCTGACCACGGGCTCTAAGATTTCTCTGTTCGAAATCGCTGGAAAGCTTCATGTGGAGAACGGTACGATAGAGTTTTGAGAACATGTGGCCTACCATGATTGTTCTATAATTGTCAGGGTCAAAGGTGGCTCCTGCCTTGTGAATCAGATGGATGATGTGATAGGACTAGACCGATGGAAATCCTTCACGCACCACGTGGTTAAATAGATCAGCCAAGTAGCTAACTAGAAGCTAGAGACCATACTTGAAGAAATCTGCTTGGAAGCCTTCTTCATCTGCTGATTTGCTACTCCTCATCCCCCGGATGGCTTCTGTGACGTTGTTATTGGTTAAGAGGTGGCAGGAGGAGGGGGGGATGCAACATGAATGTCATCATGGCCGAGAATGTTATAGAGCTTGGATGTGTGGGAGAACATGGACGCAGGGTCCAGGTTAAGTGACAGAGGGGAGCGGCGATAGAGGATGGTACGCCAAAACTGTTTGGGGGAATGGGCGAGGAGGGTTGCAAGCTCTCGTCTTCTCTAAAATACAAAGTGTCGCTTTTTGTGATGAAGGAGACGGGGGTAAGACCTTTGGATGTCGAGGTAGGTCAGATGAGAATGGAGGAAGGCATGACAAAGTTCTCGATGAAGTGTTTTGCAATCCTCGTTGTACCACTTGTTCATGGGGCAAGAGCCAGGTTTAGGAGTGGCAGAGGAGGTACGAGTAGAGTGGGGGAAGAAGTGAAGTGATGCTTCACAGATTGCAGGCGAGAGGCATTGGTACTTAGTAGAGGCTGAGTCGAGTGCAGAAAAGTGGGCTTCAGGAGAAAAAATCCGGCAAAGATCTGATTCCTAGCATTAGGGATTTCTTGCTGATTTATTTCAAACTTATTTTTTGCTGATCCATTAGATTTTTTCACTGGCTAAAATCACCTATGGTGGTTGTACTAGTTCTACCTTTGGACCATCAATTTCAGGGGTTCCAACACCTGCTATCCCAGAGAGTCAAGGAATAACCAGATTACATAATCCACTCAATCATTGCATAGGGGCTCAACAAGAGAATCATGTCACCTACAAGAATTGAACCTTGGTGGAAAGGATGATAATCATTCCTACCAACCACCAAGATACACCATAATTTAAATTTGAACCGAATCTACCATAATTTAAAATAAATTACATAATAGACCAACAACATCACGCCTATCATCTCCCAAAATGAATATGTTTTGTAACCAACATCGTGTGGTATTCAACTATGCTAACATTATTCCACATTGTACTTGGACTTACAATTATTCCTCACATGTAAAAGGTCTTGAATTCCTCGCAGCACCCATCATTTGATTTACATGAAGGTAACAACATAAGCTCAATTATCACGGGCTCATTTGCATGCATACAAATGGCTATAGGTGACAATTGAGTTTTTCTACCAAATGACAAATCCATTTTGGATGAAATTTTGTGTGCTTGTTCCCTTCAAAATAGTACATCTCCACACCAAAGATCAGAGTAAATGGATGCACTGATATCAATATAAAATACAAATGGTTGTAGGTGACAATGGAGTTTTTCTCCCAAGTGACAAATCGATTTTGGCTAAAATTGTGTGCTTGTTCCCTTCATTATAGTACATCTTCACACCAAAACTGAAAGTAAATGGATGCACTGATATTGAGATAAATGCAAATTGGCTGTAGGTTACTGAGGTCAATTTCTCCAAATCTATGCAATGGAGTGACATGAAATTTACATAGGTTGTTCATCTCGGTACAATGCTTATTCATGCCAAATTTCATGTGATTTGGATGAAGGGTTTTTGAGATATGTCCATTTCAAGTTTTTGACAAATTGACTATAGAAGAGAGTTACTATTTTATCAACTTCTGCAGAGGAGAGTTAAAATTTTATCAACTTCTGCAGAAGAGAGAGACACACTGACTTGCTCCTACTGCTCCAAGATATATCTCCAGATCCAAGTGAAAAAACATAACCAAAGATTGATTTCAATCATCCAATGAACCAACCCAATCGAGTCTGTGTAACCTAACAACTCAAACTTTTGCTAGTGCACAGTTACATAATGCACCTTCATTTTTTAATGTCCCTTTAGTAATAAGTTCAACCTATTATAGAAATCCAAGGCCTCTTTACAGTTATGTCATTATTTGTTCAACAAACCAATTACTATTGTTACGGAGAAAACTTCCTATGGCTTGGGGTACCACAACAGACAGAGTAACTGCAGAAATCAATCATTTCCTATATGCAAGAGAAACCAAACATCTAACACTAAAGGATCTCGAAACATACCTTATTCCAGACGGTTGATGTAGATCCCCATTGAGCTTTTCCACTCTCGCTTGTATTGATAATTTGCTCTCTCAACATTCAGCAAACAAGACAAGCATGCTATATATAATTGTGTTAGACCTACTCTAGCATATATAATCAATAACATATAATCATTTAAAAGCATCCATGGATTCAATACTCATTTAAATACACATTATTGGACAAGAAATGATATTTCTATTAATATAAATCAAAGATTACAATAGTGACAACCTCTGTCGACACGTCTGCGAATCGGAGAAACTGAGTCCTCCACTTGGGCCTCCACCACTTCAAACCTCCATCTCTCAATAGCAAGCTCACAAGCAAAGGCAATCTTGGAAAGAACACAAAGTGCTCCAAGGGACAAAGGGATGCAGACTCAAGTATAAGCTCCAGCAACAATGGACTATAGTTTTCTTGCTCTTCAATTCCTCCCCTTTCAATGTATCCAAAGGGTTCCTTATATAGTGCTTCAATGGGGTAATGTAAGGTCAAATCCGAGCTATCTCAAGGCATATGGAAGGCCAAGAGACAAGTGACTCGAATCCACGTCAAGGAAAACTCCAAAATTATTTGGCCTTTTGCACACATCCCAATGTATGCAGGTTTAAGGGTCATATCCCCGTACATACGTGAAAATAGGTTTAAAAGTTGCGTATGGCAAATAATGCATGTTTTTAGGGATGATCTTGGAAACATAAAAGGTACAAAAATGATCCATAGGGTTTAAACAGTCTGCAAAGGGACAAGGAAGGCCATAAAGGTGTGATCCACCATGTGTAGTAAAATCAGCTGTAACAGATGCCCCCTAATGTGTGAGGTCAGAGGGGTGATACGATGGCCAAAATACATTATAAGTCCATCCCAGAAGTGGAGTGATGAAAAACCAGGTGGAAGAACCAGCCATCAACAGTATAATACAATAATCAAACTCTGCACATAACTGCAAGTACATATAGCAGTCCCAGATACATAAGAGTACAATGGCCATGAATAGGCATGATACAAAATATGACATGTGTGGTCATCGCCACATACAATATAGATAGATCAAAATCTCCATGATGAAGATATACAAAGGATCATGATCTCCATGAAAGCTGAAGATATGCAATGGATCAAGATCTCCATAATGGCTGAAGATATCTAACATACACTGGAATCAAGTCACAAGAGTTGAAATCTCATGAACACTAGCACGATGAAGGAGGTAGCATATATGAAATGCCACCAATCTAGAAGGTCTTCTACACAATCCGCTACGAGTACATGTCCTACTATGTGAATAGAGGTGTCGAGGTCGAACATAGTAGTCCATCGTCTGATTACCGGTCATTGATGTATACCGTTAACAGACGCGAGATCACCCACCAATAATGAAAATGGGAATCAAGGTACTAGAGTGCAAACTAACAAGTGTGAATAAATGTTTTGAGGTCGAACACTTGAAAAGATCCATCGATCAGGGGACATTGATGTATTCCCAAAACTGTCGCTGGCAAGAGAACCTGCCACTGATGACTGCAAGTCTCAAGGCACTCAAAATGACTCTAAATTCCTATCCCAGAATAAATGATCTAAAGTCGATGGGATGAAATCCGCTGGAAGGAGGGCATTAAGGCATCCCCCATCATCCAACACGAGGTACTTAGCAAAGCTGTATAATGTGGAAGGACTCGATCATTATGTGCACGAACCAGTATCAGTACCGAGAATGGCCGACATCCAAAGTCAAGAGAACTAAGGAATGGCCAACTCAGGTTTCAACTTCCTTCGAACAAGAGCATAAAGACTAATGGTGACTAAATGTAGGCAGCATAGACTCGATATACAAAACTAAGACATCTCTACGACACAGGAGGCATCGACAGAGGCTCCATAGGGACTGGAAGCTTAACCAGTCAATGGAGATAAACTCAGAGAAACGAATACAGCTCCTAAAGTCAAACTATTAACCCAACCAACGGATGTGATATACAGTGCTCTATTCGAAGGCGACACGACTCGACTGCTACCAAAGATAAAATCTTTTCTTGTCTGACTTTTTGGTTTTTTTTTTTTTTTTGGACTTTTCCAAATATTTTGAAAAGCTTGAAAAAGAATAAAAGTGCTTTATAGTTACAGACTAGGAGGAAATGAGTGTCAATGAGCAAACAAACTAGTTCCAAGCACCGGAACATACCTATGCTCAATACAAGGACACGTGTAAGATAACGACACTCGAGGGAAAGTCCCCTCCCAGTAAAAAAATAGAGAATCAAGCTACAAAAGATATAACAAAATGGCTCTGCGTGGCTAGACATGAGACAATCTCGGGCTATATAACTGATAATCAAAGTCAGGGAAGCCAACATAAGGCTCAATAAGGCAAGCAAAACTCATGATAATGCAATTACAACTTGACATAAGGGAGTCCTGGGGAAAAGGCCGGCAAAAAGATCAAGAGGAGTATGAGGCTCTTGCTCAAGGACATGGCAGGACTAAAAGGGACTCCCAGACCTAAGAGAGGACTCACAACATGGGTACCAAATGCAAAAGGGAGCTAACTAGGACACCCATGTATAGGAAAGCTCTACCATTCACATAGTACCACTTCTAACAACAACATGAAGGTTCTGTGATACCATGGAATGGGTTTGTACCTAAGGTTAAAATGAAACAGTCATAAGGTCATGCAAAATGCAAGCGGATGTGAAATCCTAACCTATATGTCAGTTTAGACATAATACCTGTGATAAGCATGAACGGGTCGAAACCTCAGAGAAAGTGTACAAAAACCAGACCCTACATGAGAACCATATTAGTCCAAAACAACCCAAAATAGTCAATAAAGAATCCAAACTATAGGATATAGGGAGGAATGATCATGACAACTGCACCCAAAGGAAACAATGCGGTGAACGATAGGACATAAAAAGGAAAGTAAGTTGTAGACCCAACGTTGGTTCACACATCCACTACCACCCCCGTGAGGGCGACCACCGGTGTAAATACCGAGCGAAGGGAATAAAAATCCTCTACAAATGGAGCAGAGGACAGAATGTGACCACTCCCAAATCTATGAGCATGGTAAGGGCCAGTGATGCCCCCAAGTCCGACACCAGGGTCCGTACTAGGACCAAGGATAGGTGATAGGATACCAGGCATGCCGAAAATAAAAGAACCTGGACTCAAGTAACCGCGATCCCAAAGGCCAACTAGCGCACAAAGAGCACACTCCTAAGAAAATCTACAGCCAAAATACAAGCAAACCAAGGGAAGGATATGTGAGCTCCCGAATGCAGCAGGTATGTCTCGCCTAGGAGAGGCTCGAAACTCCCATACACTACAAGCGGAGGTACGTAACCAATTATAGTGGCCCTCTACTTCAACGCATAAAGCGACTATGCTGTCTGACCTCTACCTGGCCAGGGCACTCACAGAATAACCTCTGCAAGTACCCCCTGTGATGCCTAGGTAAGGTACCTAAGGTCACCTTAATATAACCAATGCTCAGGCGGACAGTCGCAGGCGAGATCGACCATATGGGCAGGGTAGCAAAGCCCGAAACTCTCGAAAGAGCCCCCAGATACGAATACAATCCTGGAAATATCTCCAATGCTACTCAGTTACCACCAGGGGTCATCCCAATCATAACCGCTCACACTGCCTCGTGCTTGACTCCCTTGTAAGAGGAGGATCCTGAGAAACACTAAATATAAAGGAATTTCACACTCTCACCTGGACAGACACCTACTTGTTGTTGTTTAGTAGTCTTGGAGAATTAACTCACAATGAACTATTCCAAGACTCTAAAACATATTCTTGTTGATGCACCCTATAAAAGAAAAGAGTGTAATTCATTTTAAAATATGCGTTGATTTTAATTGGCTGTAATTACTCAAAGGGAAATGATCGCACAACTAATGAAGTTATGACTCAGCAGTGAAGTAAATATGCACACCATAACAAACAATGCTAAGTGCAATCTTTGTCAAATGAAAAATAGGGTATGCCACTACATGAGATGCATAAATATATATTTATTTCCGAATGCCAATGCAATCCTTCCTATATGAAAGCCTAAATAAAACTCTCATCCAAGCAATCCAATGCAAGTACCTCCTCAAATCCATATCCAAAAAATGCAACTACTTTATATTTTTCAATAAAAAAGAATGAAAAATGCAAATAAAAGTCATCTAAAACTCTCAGTCCCTGCAGCAAGTATAAAACACAAGCCCAACAAAACACCGAGACAAAAAAAAGTAATGCACTAATGGCAAAACAAAAAGGATAAATGACTAAAACTACTTTCAAAGAAAAATCAATGAAAAAACGGTCTCTGGTCACAAAAGAAACATCCAACAGACAACATCAGACCCAAGGAAGACCCAACCACACTCACAACCCACCCAAGAACTTCCCACAACATCAAACTCACCAAAAGGGAGGATGTATGCGATTGTTTAAAGAACAGCTGCATATATACATGACTTTTGGCCAAAAAGCTACATGTATAAGCGGATTTTAGCCAAAAACCTGCGTGTATACCCGATTTTTGGCCAAAAATCTGCGTATATACGCGACTTTTGGCCAAAAACCTGCGTATACAGAGAAGGCAATGGTAAAAAGCAAGACAAGGGTCAAACCAATAAAAGGGAGTGTCAATGGATGAACATACTATAAAATGCAACACAGAAAAAAGGAGAAACAAAGAGCAAGTCAATAATATCAAGCACATTGTACCCCCAAACACCAAAGACAAACAAGGAACGTCCCCAATATGGTCGCCAATTCTGTTACAAAAAAAACTTCCTATGGCTTGGGGTACCACAACAGACAATGTAACCGCAGAANTCCTCCAAAATTAATAAATATTATTTTATTATTTTAACTATTATTTTATTAGTTCATTTTAGGAGGCCCATTTTGAGTTGAAATTTCCTCTAATGAATCATTTCCTATATGCAAGAGAAACCAAACATCTAACACTAAAGGATCTCGAAACATACCTTATTCCGAACGGTTGATGTAGATCCCCGTTGAGCTTTTCCACTCTCGCTTGTATTGATAATTTGCTCTCTCAACATTCAAGAAACAAGACAAGCATGCTATATATAATTGTGTTAGACCTACTCTAGCATATATAATCAATAACATATAAGCATTTAAAAGCATCCATGGATTCAATACTTATTTAAATACACATTATTGGACAAAAAAAGATATTTCTATTAATATAAATCAAAGATTACAATAGTGACAACCTCTGTCGGCACGTCTACGAATCAGAGAAACTGAGTCCTCCACTTGGGCCTCCACCACTTCAATCCTCCATCTCTCGATAGCAAGCTCACAAGCAAAGGCAAGCTTGGANTAGCCAATGAAATTGCTTTAAATTTGAAATACCGTATAGGTCTTAAACACTTTTTTAATATAAATTTGGGGATAGCTATCATAAAAAAAACTACTTTTTTTGCTTGTATTTTTTACATATCTCCCTTTGTTTTTTCTCATCCAAGGGACAAAGGGATGCAAACTCAAGTATAAGCTCCGGCAACAATGGACTATAGTTTTCTTGCTCTTCAATTCCTCCCCTTTCAATGTATCCAAAGGGTTCCTTATATAGAGCTTCAATGAGGTAATGGAAGGTCAAATCCGAGCGATCTCAAAGCATATGGAAGGCCAAGAGACAAGTGACTCGGATCCACATCAAGGAAAACTCCAAAACTATTTGGCCTTTTGCACACATCCCGATGTACGCAGGTTTAAGGGTCATATCCATGTACATACGCGAGAATGGGTTTAAAAGTCGCATATGGAAAATAATGCATGTTTTTAGGGATGATCTTGGAAACATCAAAGGTACAAAAATGGTCCATGGGGTCTAAAGAGTCTGCAAAGGGACAGGGAAGGCCATAAAGGTGTGATCCACCATGTGTGATAAAATCAGCTGTAACAACTATAACCCCAACACAACAACTTCCAAAGCCACTAAATACTCAAAATGTAAACCACATGGTTTCTGGGTTTCATGTTAAAGCACCTTAATTCAAAATACACAATTCTATTATTACTAGATTACGATAAATCATGGTGCACAGGTTTTCAATGCATGTGTGTGAAACAATTTTTTAGCACCAAGATTTGAAAAGTTTCAACAAAACATTGTAAAAATGGTAATATTACTCTCATATTAGTTCTGTGTGCTTGTTCCCTTCAAAATAGTACATCTCCACACCAAAAATCAGAGTAAATAGATGCACTGGTATCGAGATAAAAGACAAATGGTTGTAGGTGAGAATGGATCTTTTCTCCCAAATGACAAATCTATTTTCGCTGAAATTGTGTGTGCTTGTTCCCTTCAATATAGTACATCTCCACACCAAAAATAAGAGTAAATGGATGCACTAATATCGAGATAAAGACAAATTGGTTGTAGGTTATAGTGGTCAATTTATCTAAATCAATGCAATAGAGTGATTTGAAATTTACGCAGGTTGTTCATCTCGGTACAATGCTTATTCATTCCAAATTTCATGTGATATGGATGAATAGTTTTTGAGATATGTCCATTTCAAGTTTTTGACAAATTGACAGCTTAAAAATTAGTCGATCTACTGCTCAAGGAACTATGAATTGGTTATGTTCAATTGACAATTTGTAAAGTGAGCATAATTATAATGTATGTCTTAGGTCTCAATAACCCCAGCCTTCAAGACCAAAACAAAACACAAAGAATCACTCGTTATAGTAGTCTTAGCATGCGAAATCAATCCTAATGCATACCCATGGGTGTGACCCATCATTGGTATGCATGCTAAAACTACCCTAGTAGGAAAAGAGTTATTACCATCCAAAATCTCACAAAAGTGACAACCACAGCTCCCTTCTTATGGTCTATGCCACTTAGTTTGTAGTCATTCCATCATTGACAATTGTCACATGTGGCTTCACTTGTTTGTCATGCTCTACAAAAATTTGAAGTACTTTTGTAAGTGCCTCCAAGTGCTATTTACCTGTAATTAAGAATAGTAACAGCAATGCCACTAAAACACCATTGGAATTTTAGTGTCAATAGACAAAAGAGCCCATGCCTTCACCTCTAAGTGGAATTTCCACTATCCATGCAAACTTCCGTATACCACCCAATACATGCCAAAACCATGCATACAAATAAACCATGCAAATGCAATCCTATGTTTAAGGTTTAGATTCATTGGGCATAACTTCCATGTTTGCGTATGGGTAGTCAGTACAAGCAAGCTATGTACATCTAGGTCAGTACGTCCTTCTCTATGGGAGACATCTTTGGGAGCTAGGAGAGGTTGATGGTTTATATATTATGATTCATGAATTGGGTCTCCTACTTTCCCAACTCATCTACGATCACTTGTTTCCCTCATAAATGTGGCTTCAATATAGTTCACTGTGTTTTAATTGGTGGTGATTGAAATTCATGAAATTCAATCCTTCTAAATTTGCTCACATCCTTAGGCATGCTACTACTCAAGCACTTCCTGCTCTTGTGCCAATGTTGTTAGAGACATTGATGAAACACGAAGAGGATTGTTAGTGCCAAAATCTACTCTTAGACTGCTTAAGAGCTTCATCTAGCACATCTTCAAATTATTTATTTGTTAAGGGTTTAAATTGGATTACAAGAGCTTTGGTTTGAGATTATATATAGGAAATCACTCAGTTTGTTTCTGTATGCTCTGGTACAGAAGGTCAATTGAGAATAATGACTAGTTTAAGTGCTTGAAATTTAGAAGAGAAAAGCTTAAGGTTTTTGGTTACACCATCAATTCATACTGAGCAGATGATACTTCCAGTATAATAATGAATTTCTATGAATTGGAAGATCCTCTTACTAATCCTTAGAACATAATTCCGAAAGCGGCTTATGATCACGGATCTATGGTTCTTTATATTTCTTGGCCCAAGGGTATGAAGATGCAGGGGAAAGATCCTCTCCACTCTCTCCATTTTTCAAGAACATTGTTGAGGCTCTTCTTGATGCAACACATAGGGAGGATGCAAGTGAATCTAGGCTACGGACTGCAGCATATGAGACATTGAATGAGGTTCTCCAATGTTCAACTAAAGACAACTCATATTATTATGCATCTTGTTCCTGTCATCATGCTTAAGTTTAATGAAACTTTGGAAATGTAAAAATATAATCAAAACACAAAGAAAAACAAAGTGATTTGCTAGCACTTCTATGTGGTTGCTTGCAAGTGGTCATTCAAAAATTGAGTGCTTCCGAGTCAACGAAGTATGGTATTCTGCAATATGTATTATGGTATTTCTAGTATTTCTTGTCACTGAATTTATACCATTACATAAAAAAACATGCATCTTCAATGTATATCTTCCATATTCAATGATTATTTAGCTATTTTCTGTTGAAATATTGTAACTTCGAAGAATATTCTATATGTATCTTTTGTGGTCCCCGATGGTCCTACCAGGAGAACCACTTGTATTACTTTGTACCTCGATGCTTCTAATTGGAAGAACTAATAAGAGTCATGAGGTAGTCCCCTCTAATTGTAAAGGTGGGTCATTAGCACCCCAATGTGGTTGCTTGAGCCTACATGATTTAACTCGAGCCTACATGTCGAATGAGTTAATTCAAGTGAACGGATGAATATAAATAGAGGTGTGGTGCTCCTCATTTGAGACACACACTCTCACTGGTCTAGCGCATTAGTGGAGGAGAGAAGAGTAGCTAGAGAAGGAGGAGGATCAGGCTTTGATCTTCTTGCTGGTTTTATCTTTTGTCTTTTATCTTTTTGGGGCATCTATATTGAGGAAGTTTTTGTTGGGCTTTTCCCTTTAGGGTTTTCCCAGGATAAATCTGTATTCTTCTTGTGATTCTGTTTCTTTCAGTGATCCTGCTTATATGTTTTTGCTATGAAAATGAAATGAAATACTAATGTATTAGCTAAGATCATGAAAAGTCAACATGGTATTAGAGCCACCCTGAATAGGACAGCTTTCACAAGGCAAAATAGCCCTCTCTCTCTCCCCGAAAGAAATTAGGGCTTCTTGCAGAAGAGGAATTTTTGAGTGCACCTAGAATAGGATTGCTCTTCTCATAAAAATCGAAGTTTAGAGACCTGGATCAAGATTTTTGGTTGGGTGAAACTCCAGGAAAGTCAAACCCTAGTTTGACCCCGAGCTAGAAAAAACCCTAAATACTAATACTGCTAAGTTTTGGTACATTCGCTATATCCCGAGATTGGAGAAGGTTCAGGAGCTGAAAATGGAAGAGGACGAAGATAAAATCCTGATGTACATTGTGTCCAAAATTCAGCCTCATATTCGCTATATTCTGGGAGATATGATCCCTCCAAATTAGGATTCCAGCCTCTTCCATAATTCATCCCTAAACAGGACACCTGGGGAAAATTGCTATAGCTTGGGCTACAGAGGTCCAAATGGAATTCCTGAAGATTTTCCAAAAAGGACACGGATTGCAATTTCCATGGTCCGAATTTCAGACCCAGAAAATAAAACAGTGACACATGGCAGGCCGTACAACTTAGCTGTTCAGAACAGTCCTATAACAGGTCACCTTGGGAAAAGAATCACAAATCCCAATTGGTGAAACCAATTCTGATGAAAGCTGTGGTATTGGATCAGGGACATGCGAGGTTACCTTAGTGATAAATTTCAGACATAGAGGAGCAGCAATTTTGGAGAGATAACAAAAACAATGACAGGCATTTCTGCAGAAGAAATGAGAAAACTAGGGCTTCCTGTTCCGGGAGCTTCCCTCCACTGTTTTCAGAAAATGAGTACATTGGACAGCTCCATTTGAAGAGATCTATCTTTCTATCCAATTATATATTAAAGATTCCAAGTTTTGAAAATTAGGGTTTCTCTGACAAACCCTAAATCAACCAGCTCCGGAAGCAGGACAGACACCTCAAATCGATAAGATCTAATCTTTTGTTATTTGCATTTGAGGTTCTCATTTCAAAGTGATCTATCACATCAGCTTGATTATAAGCTTGGTAAAGTTGAAAAATTCGAAGTATGGAAGTATTTGATCTCTCTGAAGAAAATGAATTGGACACCTACATGAGTAGAGAGGTTCCAGTTCCAGAAGGAGATGAGGCTCAAAGCCTTACACAAGAAGAACTTGATCAAGGCCAAGAAAATCATTGTTGATTCAATCACGGATCAACCTGTACCACAAGTGTCTTCCCTAAAGACACCGAACATGTTTGATTCCTTGATCAAGCTATTTGAAGATAAGAACATAAATCAGAATATGGCCTTGAGAAAACAGTTGAAGAATGTTAAGATCTAGAATGCAGAACATCTTGAAGCGGTAAAAGAAAAAGTGAAGAATGCAGAAGTAGTGATAGCCACCTTGAATAGCCTCCCATGATCATGGGATTCATTCATGCGAGGAATGTGTGCCAGAAGGAAGTGATTACTTTTAGCTGACTCTAAGAAGAAGAAGATGGGAGCAATTGAAGATCAAGCTCTCACCATTCAAAGAAGATCCCTCAAGCGACGAGGAATGTGAAGAACTCAATTCCTAAAGAACCTCTTATCCATCTTATCATTTGGATAAGAAATGATGATTTCATGATGAAGCAGAATAATCAAGAAGGAGTCTACCCACGAAACAAACAAAAGATAAGTATTCAATGATATTGTTTTGTTATGCGTTTGATTATGTTCAGTTAATGTGTTATGCATGATAGATTGTTTGCATTAACGATTGTATACTACTAATATGCATGTGATGGGTAAGTAGCTCATGGTGCTATACATCTCTCCATTGCTACTTATCTAGAATGAAACCTCTTTGCTGACATATTGGATTAGTGCACAATCTCAATGATGTCACGATAGAGATGGAAAGTATCTAGAAAGTTTCCGTGAGATATGGATGAATGTTGTATTGGCTAAACAGTTGCATTATGCATAAGAATTTGTCGTTATGCATATGTTTTATGAAATAGTTCTAACCATGCAACTGGTGCATTTTTGTAGGAAAGGTCCTGTACAACCTCCTACAAGAAAAGAAGGATGAGACTTGTTCCAAAGAACAAGTGATAAACATGAATTTGAAGCTCCCAAGTTCAGAGACACCATGACAGAAGAAAGAGCTTCAGAGAGCATTAGATCCACCTCGAAGGATGAAGACCACCATGGGTACGAGAGATAACTCAAGATGAAAAAAAGAATGCTATGAAAGAAGCTATGATCAAAGAGTAACAATTGATCATGAGGAATGATGTATACGATATGATTTCAAGACATAAAAGGAAGTATGTAGTATCTTCCATATGGATCTACAAGAACAAGTGTACAAAGCAAGGTTCGTGATTTGCCTCAGAAAGAATAGACTATGACATGACATACTCTATTGACAAGTATATATCAAGCATAGAACCACCTGTACAGAATGAAGAGGGAAGATGATACTCCACTTCAGGGGGAGTGACTACAGAGGATATCTGAGTTCGACATGGTACGACATGATGGATAGCTTCGTGATGGATCAAGGCTTTACCAAGAGTAAAGTGGGTTCCAACCTTCAAGGTTGAATGCAGAAGACTAGGATATGCTGATGACCTGGCAAGACGAACTCATGAAAGATGTTATGATACTAGAATGATGTTTAGGATACAGTTCCCAAACCAAAAGGAAAGAGTATAGTATCCTCCAAATGGATATGCAAAATAAAGCATGCAGCTGACGGAAGTATTGAGAAGTATAAAGCAAGATTTGTTGCCAGAGGTTTCTCTCAAAAAGAGGGAATTGACTATGAAGAGACATTTGCCCCAGTAGCACAGTATACTTCGATTAGAGCTATCATGGCACTTGCATCCATGATGAAGTGGGACTTACACCAGATGGATGTGAAAACAATCTTCCTTAATGATATGATTGAGGAAGAGTTTTACATCAAATAGTCACAAGGATTTGAAGTTGAAGACAGATGGAAGCACGTATACAAGTTGAAGAAGGCCCTCTAGGGCCTGACGCAAGCTCCCAGAGCTTGGTATGGAAGAATAGATAGTTTCCTGTCGAGCATGGGCTTTACCAAGAGTAAAGCTGATCCTAACCTTTAACTCAAGGTTGTAGAAGATGAACCTGTCATCCTGTTATTATATGTGGATGACTTATTCTTGACAGGGAATGAGAAACAGATCATGGAAAGCAAAAAGAAACTAGCAGAAGAATTTGAGATGAAAGACCTTGGGTTAATGCATTATTTCCTAGGTCTGGAAGTATGGCAAAGTTCAGAAGGAAAGTATGAAGTAGAGATATTGAAAAGATTCAATATGTTGAAATGCAAAGCCATGGCTACTCCCATGGATTCCAACCTTAAGTTGTTAGCTGATGACCCATCAAAATTAGTGGATGTGACTCACTACGGACAGATCGTTGGGTCATTGATGTATTTAACAAATACCAGACTAGACATTTGTTTTGCTGTGAACACCTTAAGTCAATTTCTTGTTCAACCAAGACGAGTTCACTTAGTAGCTGCAAAACATGTGATGAGATATCTAAAAGTGACTATAGACTTTGGTCTATACTATGATGGTAGCCATGAGTACAGATTGTATGGATACATAGATGCAGATTGGGGCTGAAATATCTCAGATAGAAAAAGTACTTCAGGTGGATGTTATAGTCTAGGATCTGCTATGATTTCATGGTTTAGCAGAAAGCAGTCTAGTGTTGCTCTAAGCACAGCTGAAGCAGAATATATAGCAGCTTGCTCTGCTAGTTGTGAAGCCATATGGCTTCGAAAGCTGATGTCAAGATTATTCAACCTAGAGTTGGACACTACCGTGATTCTATGTGATAATCAAAGTTGTATATAGTTGACAGAGAACCCAGTATTCCACGATAGATCGAAGCACATAGAAATCCGGTCTTTCTACAAACTAGTGTAGATGCAGATGATGGTGATTCAGTATTTCGATACTAAATATAGAGATGATGATGTTTCAGTATTCCCATACTGAAGATATAGATGATGATGATTTCATTGTTCCCATACTGAAGATATAGATGATGTTTCAGTATTTACATACTGTAGATGCAGATGATGGTGATTCTATATTTCTATACTGAATATAGAGATGATGATGTTTCAGTATTCCCATACTAAAGATATAGATGATGATGATTTCAGTGTTCCCATACTGAAGATATAGATGATGTTTCAGCATTTACATACTGTAGACGCAGATGATAGTGATTCCGTATTTCTATACTAAATATAGAGATGATGATGCTTTCAGTATTCACATACTAGAGATACAGATGGTGATAGTTCAGTATTCACATACTAAAGATGTAGATGATGATGGTTTGGATGATGATGTACTGACGAAGCCTCTATCTCGGGTAAAGTTCAAACACTTTCGAGACAAGCTTGGTGTTGTTCGGAAAGACCTTCCTCGAAAGGGGGAGTAGTGATGTTGCAGTGGGATTGTATCATCCCTGGGCACTTGCCCTAAAGTGATCCGAAGACCTCGGTCCTCGAGAATGAAGAGGGATTGTATCATCCCGGGACATTTGTCCAGAAGTGATCTGGTGACTTCGGTCCTCGAGAATGAAGAGGGATTGTATCATCCCGAGACATATGTCCAGAAGTGATCCGGTGACTTCAGTCATCGAGAATGTGGTAGGATTGTATCATCCTTGAACTTCGGTTCAGAACGGATCCGGTGACTTCGGTCATCGAGAATGTGGTAGGATTGTATCATCCTTGAACTTCGGTTCAGAACGGATCCGATGTAACTTTGGTCATCGAGAATGTGGTAGGATTGTATCATCCTTGAACTTCGGTTCAGAACAGATCCGGTGTAACTTCGGTCGTCGAGAATGTGGTAGGATTGTATCATCCGTGAACTTCGGTTCAGAACGGATCCAATGAACTTCGGTCATCGAGAAGGTGGTAGGATTGTATCATCCTTGGATTTCAGTTCACAACGGATCCGGTGAACTTCGGTCATCGAGAAAGTGGTAGGATTGTATCATCCTTGAACTTCGGTTCAGAACGGATCCGGTGACTTCGGTACTCAAGAACGTGTGTTGATCCCGTAATTCCTAGAGGAAGGATTGTCTGAGTTCCACATCTGTTTTGATCCCGTAATTCCGAAAGGAAGGATTGTTAGTAACTCCGTAAAGACCTAAATCCCGTAATTCCGAAAGGAAGGATCATTGAATTGATCCCGTAATTCCGAAAGGAAGGATCATTGAATTGATCCCGTAATTCCAATAGGAAGGATTGTTTGAGTTCCACAGATGTGTTGATTCCGTAATTCCAATAGGAAGGATTGTCTAAGTTCCACATCTGTGTTGATCCCATAATTCCGAAAGGAAGGATCGTTAGTAACTCCATAAAGACCTAAATCCCGTAATTCCGAAAGGTATGATCATTGAATTGATCCCGTAATTCCAATAGGAAGGATTGTCTGAGTTCCACAGATGTGTTGATCCCGTAATTCCAATAGGAAGGATTGTCTGAGTTCCACAAATGTGTTGATCCCATAATTCTGAAAGGAAGGATCATTAGTAACTCCGTAAAGACCTAAATCCCGTAATTCTGAAAGGAAAGATCGTTAGTAACTCCATAAAGACCTAAATCCCGTAATTCCGAAAGGAAGGATCATTGGTAACTCCGTAAAGACCTAAATCCCGTAATTCCGAAAGGAAGGATGATGTTGATGTTTTTATGATGATAATGATGTACTGATCGAAAGATCAAAGTGTGATGATGATGATATTTTGATGTTTTGATGATGTTGATGTTTTTATCATAATGATGTTTTGATGATGATGTTGTTTTCATGATGATATCTGATCGAAAGATCAGAGTATTATGATGATGATGATGTTGTTGATCGAAAGGTCAAAATACCGAAGATGTTGCTGAATATGTTGCTAATCGAAAAGTCAAAGTGTTGAAGATGTTGCTAAAGATGTTGCTGATCGAAAGGTCAAGGTACTGAAGAGGTTGCTGAAGTTGTTGCTGATCAAAAGATCAATACATTGAAGTTGTTGCTGAAGATGTTGCTGATTGAAAGGTCAAAGCGCTGAAGATGTTGCTGAAGATGTTGTAAATCGAAAGGTCAAAATACTAAAGATGTCGCTGAAGTTGTTGCTGATCGAAAGGACAAAGTATTGAAGATGTTGATGATCGAAAGGTCAAAATGCTGATGATGATATTGCTAATGTTGCTAATCGTAAGATCAGAATATAAAGATGGTGATGATGTTGTTCGAAAAACATCAAGATGCTGAAGAAGTAGTTGCAGATCAAAACAGTCAGAGTGTTGCTGTTACCAAAGACTGAAGATTGAAGATGACAACTACATGATGTTGAAAAGCTTCCAATGATTTATAGATGTGTTACCCTGATGATGTTGATGATGTCCTCTATCCCTCTCCTACTATTGTTGTTGTTGATGTTGTTGTAGAATACCCTTCTTGTTAAGGGGGAGTGTTGAAATATTGTAACTTCGAAGAATATTCTATATGTATCTTTTGTGGTCCCCAATGGTCCTACCGGGAGAACCACTTGTATTACTTTGTACCCCGATGCTTCTAATCGGAAGAACTAATAAGAGTCATGAGGTAGTCCCCTCTAATTGTAAAGGTGGGTCATTAGCACCCCAGTGTGGTTACTTGAGCCTACATGTGTAACTCGAGCCTACATGATTTAACTCGAGCCTACATGTCAAATGAGTTAATTCAAGTGAATGGATGAATATAAATAGAGGTGTGGTGCTCCTCATTTGGGACACACACTCTCACTGGTCTAGCGCATTAGTGGAGGAGAGAAAAGTAGCTGGAGAAAGAGGAGGATCAGGCTTTGATCTTCTTGTTGGTTTTATCTTTTGTCTTTTATCTTTTTGGGGCATCTATATTGAAGAAGCTTTTGCTGGGTTTTTCCCTTTAGGGTTTTCCCAGGATAAATCTGTGTTGTTCTTGTGATTCTGTTTCTTTCAGTGATCCTGCTTATATGCTTTTGTTATGAAAATGAAATGAAATACTGATGTATTAGCTAAGATCATGAAAAGTCAACATTATCAGACCTGATAATTATTAGTTATGATATATTAATCATTATTTATCATTGAATAATTTTACACAATGAAAATTCAACTATAATTGCAACGGAACCATAAACCCTAAACCCTAAACCAAACCAGCCTTTATTAGAAGAATGATGTTCAGAAAACCAAGTACAATCAGACCATGAACAAACACTAATCCACAAGGATTTCAATAGCATGAAGAAACTCTAATACATATACATGATAAAAAGTACTAATCGCATGACATATCCATGACCTAGCAGCAAGAGAGGAAGATCCCAAATACATAATATCACCAAAATAAGAGCATAAACCGTAGCATGTCTTCTTTCTCTTCCTTGCGCCAAAGATGAGAGATCTCAAGTGATGATCGAGATAATACAAAAATGAGCAATAGGACCTCTTATAATTTATATTAATTCAGGGCCTTTTTTAATTTTAAATGGGTCTACATACATGTTCACATAATGTCACTTTTGGGTTCGAGCTGACCCACTCATTATGCATTATGAACCCACTTGGCACATTTCTTAAGGGTTTTCTTCCATGTTCAATGGTCATGTACTGGCTTCTAGAACATCTTCATTCTTCCAAAAAGGTTGTCTTGTAGGAATACTTCCCGCTGCTACAAAACACCAACATGGTTGTCCTTGTACAATAAATGAATGTTTCTGATCCACTTGGTAACCGATGCCACACCATTGCAATGTTGTTTATTTGATCTCATTTCTAGTATGCTAGCATAAAAAAGGATAGCATGTTGAAATGAACCATAAACTTGCAACACTGCCAATCTGCAAAAGAACAGATAGAAAGGTTAGAAGGTTGAAATTAATAGTTAGAAATCTATTAAGAATACTAGAATTAACTATAAATAAGACAAATAAACATTGAAGAAAAGTTCCAAATACCAATAAAATGTCATCGACAATTACTGCATTCCAGCAGTCTTAAGTTTTTGTGCTACATAGGTAAAAATATATCTAGAGATGGATTCTTTAAAGATGGTTTTGAAATGAAGGTTTGGGTAATATAACAACGAGGGCGATGCTTATTCATATGAATCTGAAAACCAGATTGCTGAAATGGCTTATGAGGTTCTCAATAGATTGAAAATTCTCTCCAAGACAAAAAGACCAGAGATATGTTGCACCCATAAACACATAAAACACTAGACACTCTTGTTACTTGATAGACAGAAAGATGGATCAGATTGCATTTGGCAAATTCTCAGTTTAAAGAGACGAAAGATAGAGGTGGAGGTAGTGGTTCTAGAGGGCAAGGAGAGAGGCCTAACAATAGTCTCCTAGGCCAAAACATAAGGAGCTTCACTGCTCATTATGGGGCAGCGAAAACCATCACTTCTGTGGAGGCAATTAACTACCCAAAATCTATTTGAAGAAATGTATTAGAAAACCATAATGAGCTTTCTCTAGTCCACAAATATTTTTATTAAGTTGTATATGATATGGAAGAGATTTTCCATTAGGTAATGACATATTCCACTGCCTAGAAGATCCTCAAAATGACCAAGTTACTACAGGTGTATCAAGCCTATTAGCAAGAAATAGGAATGAAGAAATAATATATTTTTATTATAGTGGCATTGGAAAGGAGTTTTCTCCATTAGGGTTTGTCACAGAGATACAACACACATTTCTTTTAATGAAAATGGTTTTGTTGTGAAATTTAAATTCCATCCAGCAATAGTTAAAACCGAAAATGGTTTTTTTGTGAAATTTAAATTCCATCCAGCAATAGTTAAAAACATTGACCTAAATATTAAGGAGGTGATGCTTTGACTACAATTTGAAATTGGGGATTGCCCTTCAGTTATGTCTCAAATCAAGAAGACCATGGATTTATGGCTATGAAAATCTGCAGGGTTCTAGAGATATTTTATTTCTTTTGAATTGAAAAAAACTTCATCATGTTTTTCAGCTTAAAGGTTGCACTTTTCAACCACTCTTATGTGAGTCCTAAAAGCCTGCCTCATGACTGCCATTAATGTCTTCAAATATGATATCTGCTGTGTTGCTAACTGCTGTGAAATTGTTTTCCATGGATAATGAATAATGGGTTAAAATATGGAATGATTTATGTATAATTTTATTATATTTTAAATTGAAAATGTATATTTTTGTATTTATAAGGTGTACTTCAGTATTTTAGCCGTACTTGATCTTTTCGTTGCGTATTTTTTCCATACCAAATCGTCTTCGTATCCAAATTCATACTCGAATCTTGCTACTATGATATAATCATGCTAGGTGCAACCACACTGTCAACCACTACCTCAAGGTGTCCCCATGGCTCTAGGAAAATCCCTCATTAGAATTGAATCCCGCTGGTGAAAAGCTCCTCGCTCTTCACCATTGTATCCAACCCCTTTGGACCAAAAGAAACTGATGGTTACATTAAAGAACTTGGATGAATGGAAAAGTAAGTGGCAGATTCATGCTGCCTTGTCTGTAGAGTTTCATGAAGAGAGGAAGACCCTCAAGGAGGGTGAAAGACGAAGCTGTAAAATGAGAAAGTGTTTCCTCAAACAAGCAAATCCAAAACTTGAATATGATGAACTGCTAAGATGTGGAGGAGATGAGTTCAATGAGCTAGCTGCGTTCTATGTCAATGGTGGAAAGGATGACCATTCAACCGACATTGGTTCTCATCCGGCTGATGAGTCGACCATTATATAGAGGGATGATGATGTGATTGGTACTTCATCAACCTTGCTAGATACAATTCACCTCTAGAGGCTGAATGGAGGCCTTATTTTAAAGTGGGCTGCAAGCATCTTGCTTGTCCAAAGATTTTGTTTTATTATTTAAACAAACAAATCTGATGTAATATGGCCATTATTGGACGGTTTTAGAGATAACGGCCAAATATAGGTAATAAAGTCGTCTTAGTTGGCTTTTTATAATAAGTGATATAATGTTGAGTTAAATTAGGTGTTCGGGAGATACATGACTACTTCCCATTCTACTAATGTCATGTAATGAGACATTGCAATACTCGATGATGTATCAATCCATGCTTTGTCATCCTTATGTGCATTTCTGCCTGTGCGTAAAACACTGACTGTATTGACCTACGTTTTGGTCATTAATAAATTTCTCATATTATTATCTTAGTGAGCACCAGCTAAGCTAAGTAGTATAAGAGCGGGCTATGTTTTGATGTGTTTTGTTCGAACAACTATGATTTTTTGTAATTTTGAAGACCAATTGTTTTCCCTTGAAAGCTCTCCATGTCAGTGAGTTCTAACTTTATGAGTTTTGGAGGCATTCACATCCATCAATGTTCAGGGATATTTTCAGAATGGTTAGACCTCATATTTTTGTAGACTTTTGAGTTTTATCATTTTATGTGTTGGATAAGTTGTTGATGCTTTCCTAAAATTTAATGCATTAGAATCAGTTATATTAAATAAAACAATTATTTTATCTAATTGCGTTTGATAAGTGATTCATACTGGACATGAAGAGCATTGTATTAAATTTGAGGAAGAGAAAATTATTTCAGAAGATGATGAAACTGAGCAGGGTGGAAAATACCATTTCCAATGAAATTGCCGATGCTAGTAAGGATCTGCTATCCATATTTGCTGTAGCATTTGTAAGAAAAGGACAGAACTTGGCTAGAAACAGGTCTAAAATGTTACAACGTCAGGCTTCTGCTGTTGATTCTGTTACCAACGAGACAAAACTAAAAAACGCAAAAGTCCAATCAAAGGGTTGGCAGGAGTCACCATGAAACTATACAGTTTGGTTGCAGAAAGAATAAAAGGATAGAAAAAGAGACAGGGAAACTAATGGCGTATGTATAAACCATGTTTCTGCAAACGCACAGGAATGTAATTTAAATGGTGTAGAGCATCCTACTGAAGGGAAGAATTGTTAGGTGCTTTGTTCAAAACTCACAACGTATTAATGCTGGCTATAGCAGTCTTTCAGTGCATGTGAAAACCAGTTGGTATTAAATACTGTACAATTGTTCCTAATTGTTCTTGATGACCCGGACACTTCACAGTAATCAATATTGTACAATGTGGACGAACAGAGTGAATCTAAGGGCGTCCTAATGGCGTTTGGAGAGAAAAAGAGACAAGGGAAACAAAAGGAAATTAAATACAAATCAAAGTTGCATCTGCGTTTTTATTTTGGAAATTGCAATGCATGTTCAATTAGGTTTGTCAGCTGCTTCTAAATGGTGAAAGAGAGAACGTAGATAACTTAGAATACTGGTCGGTGCCGCAGGGATCATTGGACACAGGAGAATACACATCCTGGACACAGTATCTGACCAATCTCAACAGTCACATGGAGATTGCTCTGGAATTCTGAAACTCAAACCTCTATTTTTATTTCCCCAACCCTTGGAATTGGAGAGTTTAATTTTCAACGATATTATTCTTCCTTACCCGAATTGGATGCACCAGACATGGGAATGGACAATAAACAAAATAATCAGTCGAATTCCGATACTTTTACATCTAGGAGTCATTTTTATTAATGGAGTAATCTGAGCGAAGAAAAATGGAGAGCAGAATAGTACCATGCCTCTGTCTGTCATTTTGAACCATGAAAATGGGCGTGTGCACATACCTGAAGGTTATGAATGGCGTGTCGAGCCACCGAGCAGAGAAAGGGGATCGAGGAGTGGAATATGGACAAACCAAAACGCCCCGTTTTCTCCCACCAGCTTTTTGCAAAACCGCTTCCTCCCAGGCTCCAACCTACTGTCGCTGTCGCAGTTGACCTCACATGACATCTCGATTTCCTCGGGCAAACCAAAACGCCCCGTTTTCTCTGGAGTAAGCTACCGACGCGACGATTTTGCCCGGCGGCAATCGTCGCGCCGGCTATTCGGCCACCGGCGACCCCTCCTCTCCGGCTATTCGGCCACCGGTGACCCCACCCCGTTTGCCAACTCCTTCCATCGCCGTTATCAAGCTCGCCGTCTCCCTCCGTCAGTCGCCGTCGCCGTGGCCATCCCCGTCCATCCAATTAATTTGCCACCAACCTCTCCCTCCCTGCACATTTCAAACAGCCATCCCGCCTGCCCAAGCCCTGTGTGTTCAATGTTAATACAGCAGAGCTGATATTATCTGCCTATGCTAATGAAGGGCCCGTCACAGGTGCTCATTTGAAAATCCATATCTGAGACAGCTTATGAAGGAAACTAACGATGGCCTCTAGTTCCAAAGTTTTGTGCTGAACCAGGTTTGTTTGGCTATCATTTTGAATATTTTCTTGCCCACTGTCTGTATTTCAACAGTCGCTACAAGTTTTCTGTTGCTGCTTGTGCAGGTGATCCGATCTGGTTCAGTAGGGAAGGTAGTGGCATCTGCTAATCCGGAGTTTGAAGTGGGCGATATCGTTTTCGGGTTCTTTGAAGTCTCTGAGTACGTTATTGTTCAAGGAGGGGTTCTCAGAAAAATTGACAGGAATGAGCTTTAATAGGCTTTTGTCTAGATCCAAAATAATTTCCATCGTTACAATCGATCCTTCGATTGAACAGGAAGAAGAAAATAGCAATAAGGAAGCGCTATCATGGCTGCAAGAACACGGGCAGTACTTGCTCTCATCTTATGAATTGAATGCCGATGCAGTTCAAGCATTGACGGGTTTTGAGGGACGAAAGATCGCCACGATGAGAAGCGCTTATGAGCAAAAGCAGCGGAGGAGCGACATGGAAGCCGCTGCAGAGCCGATGAGGAGGCAGGAACAGGCGCCACCATCGCCCACAGCTAACGTCAATTTCCCTGGCCCTGATCCCTCGCCCAGCAGCAATAAGTGACTATTCCACCGTCGATGGCCTACAGGTATATATATCCATGGTCTCCAATAAGCCATTTGATCGATCTGTTCCGCCATCGTCGGTGTGATGAAAGTGTGTAAAACGTGAAGCCCGATTATTAATAATAATATTGGATTCAGAGCTTATTGTTTTGAATATGTGAAATGTTTTTTTCAAGAAAATTTGAAGTCAAATGCCTAAAGCCATCTCTGGTTAAATAAAAATTGAAATGCTCCAATTTGTACTCTGATGAATGCTTTGAATCGCCAAATTTCAGAGCATTTTGAAGGCATAGAATGAATCCACTTCAATGCTTGCTACCAATTCTGTCTCTATGTACAATATTTTCATGTTACATATTCAATTAAATTTATCTTTTTCCTCATCCTCATCGGAATTAGGTTAAACAAACAAAAATTCATGGAACGGAATGTAAGGCCAATGAACCTAAAGAAATTGTTTTGTGTAAATTTATCTGTAAAGAAGAAAATATTTAGTCATCGACAGATCCTACCGAGGCGCTTTTCTTCAAACACCAGGATGCCCGTGCAAAATGCCTTAAAATCCTCAGACGGAAAATACTATGAGAACTACAATCCCAATTCGTAGAATGCTCTGTTGGTAGCCCATGCAAACTGCCCTAAATTCATCAGACGGAAAATACTCTGAGAACTGCAATCCCAATTCGTAGAATGCTCTGTTGGTAGCCCATGCAAATTTGCAAAATGCCCTAAAATCCTCAGACGGAAAATACTCCGAGAACTGCAATCCCAAATCGTAGAATGCTCTGTTGGTTTTCTTTCGCGCGATGTGATTGATATGATTTCCTCCTAAATGAGTGGTGGATAGAGTATATAGATGTTGATTTATGTTGGAGAAACCTGAAATGAAATCAATTTTATGGAAGGAACAGAGTATAGAGGTCGTGCCATCATAATTGTGAGAAGTTGAACGGTATCACGGATGCAGTGCAAGGTCCGATTCAAAATTTTATGCTCCATTTCTGAGCTAACTACAAATAATATTGAATTGAATTGACCGTTGTTTCAGAGCCCATTGATGAGAATATTTTATGTGAATGAGTCTAGAGAGGAGCCCTCCTCCTACACCTCCTGACTATCTCCATTGTTTTTTGCGATCTGAGCACATCAATTTCTTGCTATAAAAAATCACCTCGGTGTCCAAACTCGGCTGAGAAATCTGAAGCATCAAGGTTTGCGGAAGCTCTATCTGTAATGACTAGAAGAAATTTCATTCGACATAATTTACGGATATGATGAGAAAAGCCCACCATGGTCTCACCAATGCGTCCAACTCTTATAGTGTTTAGTAGAAATGGTAGCGACCTGCTTCGCGAACGACCCATTCTCCTTGAAATCCCGGCCCGTCCTCCAATCGAAGAGTGTACCCTAGCTCTGATAAATAATCCGAAACACCATCTAGTTCTGAACAAGAAGTAGCTCATCTTCGCCTGACATACTCCCTCCTCTTAAATATAATGGAAACATCTTTCTTGCCAGAACCCTTGTTCTGGAATTCAGTTTCTTTGAATTTTTGACCGTCTGCAAGTAGATTGCCATTAAACGAAGTTTGGTTATAGAGGTACACAACTTCACAGAGTTGGACTTGAAATAAGGGATACTTGCTTTGTTTAAAGGCACATACTACAATGTAATTGGAAAACCTTGTCGTATGTAAAAATGAAAAATTCATATATATAATATAATATGAGATTTAATGCAAATACTTTTATTTCTTGTTGAAGTGTACTCATATCAATACATTCAAAGGGAACAGTATACAATTTCACAGCTACGCTGAAAATTAAATTGTGATTGGGGAGAAATTTGAACCAATGAATACATTGTGCAACTTTTCAAAAAACTATTTCAATAAAATATATCAATTCAAAGGATTGAAATGCAAATACTGCATGGAACATAAACTTTTTTTTGGTAAAAGCTAAGCGCCTGGCTGCATAGCATTGGATGCTCTATCCTTATGAGATACTCAGTTTTTGTGGGAAAAGCTAAGCACCTTGTTGTAGAACATTGAATGCCCTATAGCTTATAGGGTTTGGGGTGTGCATGATTGGATTTAAGCACCAGTTTGCAGAGCATTGGGGGTGTGCGGGGTGTGCATCATTGGATTTAAGCACCAGGTTGCGGATTGCAGAGCATTGGGGTGTGCATCATTGGATTTACAGCTTATAGGGTGTGGGGTGTGCATGATTGGATTTAAGCATCAGGTTGCAGAGCATTGGGTGTGCATCATTGGATTGAAGCACCAGGCTGCAGAGCATTGAATTCCTTATAGCCTTTGGGATGTGCACACGCTGTAAGGCATTCAATGCTCTGCAACCTGGTGCTTAGACACGGCTCAATTTTATACATAAGAATTTAAGAATTGTTCACATTCATGCATGGTACAGTTAAATTTAAAATTTGAAACAAAATATGTTATGTAAGTTAAATTTGCAACAAAATATGTTATGTAAGTTTGATAAGTAATAAGGAGCATTTAGTGCAACTAACTAGTAGTAATATTTATTGTAATTCATAGTATTTACATCATTAAATATGTTATGTAAGTTTGATAAGTAATAAGGAGCATTTAGTGCAACTAACTAGCAGTAATATTTATTGTAATTCATAGTATTTACATCATTAGATCTCTGTGGGTACAAATATATATACAAAGATTTAGCAATGCTCATACTGCTTGAATATTGCAAATGCTCTGCAACTATTTGTTACTTAATTTTGTGTCACTTGTTTTCACATGTGCCTCTTACGCACTTCTAAGAAGTCATTCTTCTACTTTGTGTTACTTGTTTTCACCTATCTCTTATCTCCTTCTAAGAATTCATTCTTCTTTATGCATGGATGGCAATACAATTTTGTCTTTTGAATATGGCTCATGGCTCATTGGAAAGTGTGCCTCTATCGGAATGCATCCTCCTAAGGACTGTCCCACTGATGAACCACATGACTGCCACAGTAAAACCCTGCACATACAATAAAAAAATTGCTGGCCGGTTGCCGATGAGATCCTATAGAAACAAACCTCAAAAACCTTAATTGCATGTCAAGTGGTTAACCCATACATTGATTAATTAAATTGAAGTCGGTAAATCCTGGAGACTATTCTCTATTAATATATGGGTAAGCCTGCAAGATAACACAACAATGCATAAAAAAATCTAAAGAATGATGGAAGGCCGGTCTTTCCATCATTCAAACGTAGAAAATATGAAAAGCAAACTTATGATTATCCCAGACTTCCCAATGATGTAAATTGTATTGAAACGTAGAAATATGAAAAGCAAACTTATGATTATCCAAGACTTTCTCAATGATGTAAATTGTATTGAAAGTTGTCACCTCCTCTGCCTCAAAATTATTTGAGCTAAAATTTGTTATTTAAATATTAGTTTTTTTCTTTCATTATTAATGTAACTTTTTCTTATTTTAAAATTTGCTATTTAAATATTAGTTTTTTCCATACTCTAAAAGTTGTTATTGTAACTTTCTCTTATTTTAAAATTTGTTATTTAAATATTAGTTTTTTCGATACTCTAAAATTTTATGAGACTTTTGAAGGCTAAGGAAAATGTTATTTTAAGACTTTTTTTTTTATATTTGTTTGGTTAATATTTTTTCCTTGCATTTCTTTTTATGTAACTTTTGAAGGCTAGTGGAAAATGTTATTTTAAGATTTTTTTAAATATGTGTTTGGTTAATATTTTCTCCTAGCTTACTTTATAAGTAGAATTGTAAATAGTTCTCCAAATAAGATTTTAAAGAATTCTGCTTAGAGAGTAAGAACTCTATTCTATGTATATACCATGAAAACCTTATTTTCATAAATATCATTTATAAGATATATACTTAGAAACATAGTTACATGAAGATATATTATTTATAAGATACTTGAAACATAGTTATGTGAAGAAAATAGCATCTAGTTCAAAGTATATTTTCATGATTTTCACAAATAGAAATTCTAACAAAAACTTTATCAATCTCAAAATTGGATGTCAAAATCTCATTTATTGTCTTTTAATTGTCTCAACTAACACAATTAAGATGTCCTTTTGATTGTCTCAACTAACACAATTAATATCTCTTCATTGTATCCCATAAAAGACACGAATTTCAAGGTTTCAAGTCATGTGAAATATTGTATCACAATATATTTCTAAAAGTACAAGATGGTTGATATTATTAATTCTACTTGCATAGTAGCTTCAAATGCACAATTGGTTAAGTTAACTGATGTGGAAGTGGTAATTAAAATTGTGAAATTTTGGCTAAAACTCACAACTATTGAATTCTTTAAAAAATTAATGACCCAATGCAACATTATTCTCAAGTTAAGGATACTCCTTGTTATCAATATCATTTTTTCTTTTCCAATGAAAATCATATTGTCAACATAGAAGGGTTAAGCCAATAATAACCCTTCAAAATGAAATATGACCCTATCTTTAAATTTGATCCCTACAGTCAAGCATCCAAATTCAGGGAAATCATTAGCAACTCTATGTAGAGAGTCCTAGAATCAAACCCATGAAATATGAATCCTCCTATGCAGTTTTGTCATATATGACAATTCCATGCACAAGAATTACCAATTGAAAACACATGGTAGTGCATAATACACTCCATGGAAACTTCTAAAATTTTAGAAAAAAACACACCCTTAAACAAAACACCATTGGTGTAATTATATTGCAAATATACACACACATGATTCATTTAAATGGGTTCCACATGTAACTTAATTGGTTAATCACATGTTCTATGGTCCTTTAACTTTGGCTCATGTCATTAGTTCAAACCCACCAATAGCTCCCATGGGTACCTTGAGTCCTACTACGAGGTGTATGGTTTGATTTCAATCCATGATGTGAATTCAAACCCACTAATAGCTATCATAGGGACATTGCTTGCTGAAATTGGGTAAATAGCTAATGAAAAAAATTGTTATTTGACTTGCAGACTATAGAGATGAACCATGATCCTAGACATAGGCATGCTCATTAGGGAAAAACAAGAGAAAGATAGATTTTTTATCACATATGTACTTGGAGATATCACATGCCTTGTCATGTATATTGTATTTTAAACTATTGGTCTATCAATAGTACATATATGTTGACATCCACATGCCATGAATATTATATTTTAAATTATTGACCTGTCAATAAAATATACATTTTGTTCCACATCTATTCAAGTTTCTAATCATTTCTATGTAATGACATGTTTCATATCTGATCAACTTTCAAGTTGTTGAATTATGCAATGCCAAGACCAAAAGTGCATATGTGGTAACATCACAATTATAATAGAAATAATTCTTTAAGATTGAAATAAACCTACATATACTATATTATGTACATTTTGAGTAACACCTCTAAATTGCATAATTACATAAATAATTCCAACTTCTTGTGAGGTTGTATTTGTTACGAGTCCAAGTTTCATTTGCAAATTTTTCTTTTGTATTGGGGGACTTTGATTTTGACAAAATTGATGATTGGAAGGTTTAGTCATGTTGGAGATTGTGTAACTTTGGAAGATATTGATGTGTCATGTTGTATTGTTATTGTACTCCCTTTTGGGATATTATTATTGTAATCAATCATGTAAAGTACCTTGAAAGAATCAATGTAAACCCCTTTAGTTGGTTTAGCCCAGAAGATTCTAGAAAGAACATATTATATTGTACCATTGTCTAGTTGACCCAAGAAGATTAGCAAGTTGAACTCATAAGAAAAAAAGTTACTTGGAAAACGTGTATAAATAGGGGAGGCACTCACCTCATTTGGACACATCACTCACTCAAGCAATTCGCTAGTGAGAGATGAAGAAGAACAAGTTCGCTTGGGAGAGAAGAGTAGATGCTTGGAGAAGACATCTTATTCTTGTGTTTTCTATCTTGTCTTATTCTCTGGATCTTTGTGTGGAAGAGCATTTAGATCTTGGTTGTACTTGAATACGTTGCACTTACTAGCGAATCTATATTGAAGAAGTTTGTTGGGTTTCCTAGAGGAAAATCTTTGTGTGCTCTTGTTTTCTTGTGCTTATATTTCTTTAAGTGATCCTATAGTATTATACTGCAATTTGTTTGAATATCTAACATAACCATTGTTAAAGTATAAATATCTAACATGGTATTAGAGCCATCCTGAAAGAAGTCATTATGCAACCGTAATTGATGAAAGTTGGAAACTAGGGTTTCATGCTCTTGGCACTTCCCTCCACAGATCAGCTAAAAAGGGAGGTCCAATCAACTCACACTAGGAGGGCACATCTTCCTATGGAGACACATTCCAATTTTGAGAATTTTCAATTTTTTCCCTAACACTACTGTCGGGAAAACTAGGGCATCAGATATTTTGCAATTTTGTCCCATATTCGAAAAAAGAAAACCATTGCTCAACTCACCTTAAGGAGGCGTGTCTCTCTCTCCAATCAAATTTACAAGATTCCAAAGTTGGAAAATTATGGTATCTCTGTCAAACCCTAGAGTAAACCAGAAGCAGTTATCCAGAAGGCATTGAAGCAAGCACTTGGTTGGGGCACTCTCATTGGTAAGCATTATTATCCTTATTTCCATTTGAGGTTCTCACTTTATCAAGACGACAAACAACACCAAGCTTGAAGATAATCTTGAAGGAGCTGAGAGCTTCCAGCCATGGAAGTATAGAGTGCTTCTTATACTAGAAGAACATGATTTGGAAAACTATGTCAAAGAAGAAGTTGCAAAGCCAGAGGGAGATCAAGACAAAGTTAAACACAAGACAAATATGGTCAAGTCCAAGAGGATCATTGTTGAATCCATCAAGGAACACTTCATCCCACATGTTTCATCCTTCAATACTCCCAAGGAGATGTTTGATGTGTTGACTTTGCCACGCATGGAACTCTACCCCGCCTGGAACTGTGCTCCGACTGGAACTCTACCTCGGCTGGAACTTTGCCCTTCCTAAAACTATGCTCGCCTGGAACTCTGCCTCGGCTGGAACTCTGCCCCGGATGGAACTCTGTCCTGACTGGAACTTTGCCTCGCCTGAAACCATGTCCCACTGGAACTCTGCCTCGGTTGGAACTCTGACCCGGTTGGAAATCCAACCCGCATGGAACTCTGCCCCGTCTGGAACTCTACCCTGCATGGATCTTTTCCTCGACTGGAACTTTGCCTCGCATGGAACTTTGCCTTGGTTGGAACTCTGCCTGGGATGGAACTCTGCCCCGTCGAAACTCTGCCACACCTAGAAATTTGTCCCAACTGGAAGTTTTCCCCTAGCTGGAACTCTGCCCCGGCTGGAACTCTATCCTGACTGGAACTTTGCCCCGCCTGAAACCATGTCCGACTAGAACTCTGCCTCAGTCGGAACTCTGACCCGGTTGGAAATCTACCCCGCATGGAACTCTGCCCCGTCTGGAACTCTGCCCTGCATGGATCTTTGCCCCGATTGGAACTTTGCCTCATATGGAACTCTGCCCTGGCTGGAACTTTTCCTCGGATGGAACTCTGCCCCGCCGGAACTTTGTCGCGCCTAGAAATTTGTCCCGACTGGAAGTTTTCCCCTAGCTGGAACTTTGCCCCAGCTAGAACTTTTCCTCGGCTAGAACTCTACCCCAGCTAGAACTATGCCTTGCATGGAACTTTACCCCGGCTGGAACTATTTGTCTTGCAGAACCCATCTACTAGGTATTATACGTAGGAAGATTAGGAGCTTGTTGTTTGCTCATCATTTGGATGAAAAGCTTGACCTCAACCTCAATGGTGGTATTTCTGCCCCGGCTGGAACTTTGCAAAGACATGTATTTGATGGCATAATGGAAATGCTTGAGTTTCTATTTTGTAAATTTCTTCTTGGTATCTAGTTGATCTATCTGGTTCGTTGATCTCTATCTTGTTTCACTTATATGGTGGTTTGAAACCTCGTTCATGGCAAAATCTGCAAGGCTTAAGTCCTTTATTTTTTTCTCTATATTTGTGAGGCATATAGTTTCCATGGATTGGTCATGATATCATAACCATATTTTACTTCAGATAACAATATAGTTTCCAGCCAAGGGTAGAGTTCCAGTTGGAGCAGAGCTCCAGCGGGGCAAAGTCCTAGTCGGGGCAAAGTTCCAACGGGGTAGAGTTCCAACCGGGGCAAGGTTCCAGCGGGGGCAGAGTTCCAATCAAGGCAGGGTTCCTGTGAGGGACAATGTGCCCCGGCTGGAACTCTACCCTCGGCTAGAACTCCTCCCTAGGCTGGAACTGTGCCTCGGTTGGAACTATGCTCTAGCTGGAAATTTTCCCTAGATGGAACTGTGCCCCGGTTGGAACTCTGCCCCGGCTGGAACTCTGCCCTGGCTAGAACTTTTCCCATCCAAAATTACCAACGTAAAACTGTGAAGATTCCAAATATCTAAATATCTGCTAGCTCAATAACTCTATATAGGAAGTACGTTCAACAATGCATAAACTTTATTGGAATGAACTCTTACCTCACAAGAACCTTTCCCTTATTGGAACCCTGCCCTTATTGCAAATCTGCCCTTGTTGGAACTCTTCCCTAGTTGGAACTGCGCCCCAGTTGGAACTGTGCCCTAGCTAGAAATTTGCCTCGACTGGAACTTTGCCTCAGCTTGAACCTCGCCTTGGTTGGAACTCCGCCTCTTCAAAGTGCTTGGACCCAATCCCAGTGGGAACACTACTAAAATATTATCTCAGCTAAACCCTAGTGAAAACGTTGTGCTTTAGGAGTGCTAGCTTGTGTGGCAAAGTTCCAGCCAAGGCAAAGTTCCAGTGGGCAGAGTTCCATCCAAGGAAAAGTTCCTGTTGACTCTTCTGGGCAGACCCGGGTTTACTGTTTATGTGTCAACAAAACCCCTAACTCACTAGCCCTTTCGGCAACAGACCGCAGGGCAGCCTGAAGTCTCACCCAAAGTGATTCTAATGGGTTGGCCAAAGACTTAGATGTCTTTGACCAGGTTCTGCAACATCCTACGTGACTCTTGACTCTTCTTTAGCCAGCGGGATCTCTCTGCACAGCGCTGTCCTCTCTTACTCGCTGGCTCTGATAAGGTAATGACCCTTATCACATCGCAACGTCTCGGGCGATGCGCAACCTTTTCTCTATCCCGCCCGTCACCTGTGATGTCTCACATCGCAGCTTCCCCAACAGTGCGATATCGCACTTCTGTGCTTTGAAAAATCCTATAGCAAGACTCGATGCAACCCTCAAGGTCCAAGGCTTTCTCTTCGGGTAAACTAACGCTGTTATCTTCCAACAAGGTGGTAAACAACCTTACTTAGATTTCCACTGTTCGACACACTTAACAGCAACCTTACTTAGATTTCCAATAAGGCAAGGTTCCAATAAGGGTAGTGTTCCAACAAGCGGGGCAGGGTTCCAGCTGGGCAGAGTTACAGCGGAGCAGAGTTCCATCCTGGGTAGAGTTTTTTAGCATTGAATGTCATTGGAGTTCTTTAGCACCTGGCTCTTATTCCAACAGGAAGAACCAAGGAAGGACCTGGGCTGTGCTAGAGTTCAAATCAGGGCAAGGTTCCAACCGGGGCA